>LZPO01027680.1:0-24671 GCA_001675575.1 Neotoma lepida
AGTAAGCAGATAGCTGTGCTGTGAAATACACCCTTTATGTCTCATATTTAGAGTATCCAGGGCTTTAATAATGAAGATTTGCTGTATGTAAAAGTCATATTTAGAGCACAAACCCCACTGCTCTGGAGAATGAGACCTATGGAGTGACCAAGGGTTATGAAATGTAACCCCATGTGCACTGGACAGGCCAAGTGTTGGGGATATGGTCATAGGAGAGCAAGAGTTTGCCAATATTGTACTGAATTGTTTCTATATTTTCCTGAAGTCCAGACTCCAAAGATTTGAACCCATCAGTGCTTCCAAAGTAGCCACTGAGCAAGGGCTTAGACTAGGATTCCAAATCTTGACCGGTCAGGAGATTAATGTTATAAGCCCCCTGTATTAGTCAGGGTTCTCTAGAGTCACAGACTTAGAGAATTGAATTTCATGAATATTCCTTCTATTTGTCCTTAGCTAGGGTCTTACAGAGGCTGGACTTCCCATCTTTAGTATCTTTGTCTAGAAAACTGAATGACTTTACTAGTATCCCAGATGACCTCCCTACTACCATTCTTACTCCATACCATTCTGTTCTAAGGGCAGCAAAGAAACTTTACTAAATCTCATGTGACCATGGTGTTCTATCTAATGTCTCTCAGTGGTGTTCTTCAGACAAAATCCAGACACTTTACTGGGCTGCATTAAGCTCAGTCTTACTTTGCACCTCAAATCTCTATCATGCGACCATCCATTCTATTTTTTACTGTGAGTCTCATTTGAAGCCACACTTGACTCCTCATTTATTCAATAGTGACTTGTGTTACACATGTTTTCTAAAGAATGACTATGTTGTCCTATTATAGACTGTCACAGGGTGTTACAGACTGGGAACACAGGTGCACATGGGGCAGTGAGGCACATTTTGAGGAGTTTAGCTCAAGTTTTATCTTAAATTTTGTAACTAGAAGAAAATGGATATATTTAAGTAGGCTTGAAAGAGGAGAAAGAAGAAAAGGTCATCTGCTTTTGATCTTTTGCTTCTCTACTGTCAGCCCCCAGACTTCCTCTTCCATTTTAATTTCCACTGTCTTGTCAAATGATTGACAGCTAAATGAAATTCACATGAAAGATGGTTTCAGTGGGCAGTCTGGGAGGAAGCTAGTGACTGGGACATTGTTACCAAATGAACACGTTTCACCATAGCTCCCAGAGGAGGCTGCATGACGCGTCTTCCTTGGTTTCAAATTGCATCTATTATGGTTGTTATTCCTGGCTTCAAGCCCCTGCAGAACAAACTGAAACTTCTAAAAGCCCGAGGCAGGAGATCTACCAAGCAAAGGGGCACAGAAATGACAGGGAGTAGATGGATGACTAAGTGCCTTTTTGTTGTTGTTCTTGCTGTTTTCATTTGCTAGCTGATGACAGAGAATCATTATTGCAGCAGCATTGGTCTGATTCTCTGATTGAATCATTCTGTGAGAAACAATTTAAAAGCTCATTCTATGCATCAATTCAGTTTATGTTGATATCAGATGAAAGTTTTACTATAAAAATGTTCATATGTGACTAATAGTACTAAGGTAAGTGGGTGTCATAAAATGAAGCAGTTATTGGCTCCTATTTAAAGTTCCCTCAGAGGCCACAAACAGCAAAAACTAGTCCTGCCTTCCTTCAGATATCATTTTCTTTTATTTAAAAAAATGTTCTTGACCTCCTTGACTGATAAAATGTGATTGTTAGCCAACTTAACAGCCCTGTACCAAGACTTCAAGGGGGCTTGTGGAGGTGCTGGAGATACTATTCCCCTGCTCATTTTCTCCCTGTTTCTTGACTGTGTTTTAAAGTAAGAATCTGAGGTCCTAAGTGATTAGGGAAGAAATAAGCATCCTGTCTAGAATCTGGAGCTCAGAGGCTTCCTCTAGGTCTCTCTACCAGGATCTTCAATGTAGCTGATTCTGCTTACTCATCCTTAGTTGCTGGGATTCCTCCCTCTCCCAGACTGCTCATTGATGATAGCTTTCAAGTGAGATTCATTTAGCTGTCAATCCCAGTAAGAGGTGGGTTGGAGAAGGAAAAGATGAATAATGGAGGAAGGTTGGAGGTCTGTCCAAAACAGCAAAGAATGACTTTGTCTTCCGAGCTCTTTCTCAGTCACATTCCCTCTCATCATCTTCTTCCTCTTATATTGTGGCTTCTAATTTCTTCTTTTTTCTTTTTTTTAATTTATTTTTTTTATTAAAAGATTTTCTATCCATTCTCCACACCAACCTCAGAACCCCCTCTCCTTCCCCCCGCCAGCCTCCCAGCTCCCCCTCAACCCACTTTCCACTCCCACCCCCTCCAAAGCAAAGTCTCCCATGGAGAGTCCCCAGGGCCCTGCACACTCAGCCAAGCCAGGTTCAAGACCCTCCTCCCCAAGCAAAGGCTGCACCAGGTGTAGCACCATAGGCACTGGGCTCCAAAAAACCAGCTCATGCATGAGGGATGGATCCTGATCCCATAGTCCATGGGCCCCCTAAACAGTTCAAGCTAAACCACTGTCTTCAGTATCCAGAGGGCCCAGTCCTGCACCATGGGGGCTCCACTGCTATTGGTCCACAGTTCATGCAGAATCAGGGAACACTGACTAATCTCATACAAGGACCTGAGAAATGTAGAAATGAAACTCCTCCCTTCAAAGAACCCAGTTTGTGTGAAGTAGTCAGGAAAACCAATGCTTAAAATCTAACTGTCCTTGTAGCATAGNTGGTAGAAGTAGGATGGAAACAGCATATCCAGAATACTCAGGTATTCTACTGCCTGTCAGGCAACTGCCTTTGGAGCTTTAACTCATTTCTTACACGCATTGGCCCCTTATCCTTTAGTTNTGACATTTAGCAAGATCCAATTTGTGTTGTTTTCCCTGTGACGTCTTAAAGGTGTTTTTTGTTCCTCTATGTGTCCAACATCATTGTGATAAAAAATCTTTGATCTATGATGGATTTTTCTAAAGATCAAAGTCTAACAATTGGACACCTGTGCTGTATGTAACATTGTTGTTGCATGTTACTAGGAAACTCCTTCTGTATCAGTGCTGTTCAGCCTTGTCTACTTCTCTGCTTTATTCTCATTACCTTGCACAAGACTGTATATGTATGGATATTTGTAAAATTAACATCCTGTGATACAAGAGGTTGTAACTTAATTTGCATGAAAGGTTTAGAATCTGAGACCTTTAAATATTTGCCCATGCTTATGAAGCAGCAGTGGAGTCTGGGTTATTTCTCAATGACTAGAATAAAGGTGACAGGAGGTACACTGGTTTCCTATAGCTAGTTCAACAAATGGCTGTATACTTGGCTGTTTGAAATATGAGCATATTACCTTCAAGTTCTGGAGGTCAAAGGTCTGAAATGAGTCTCACTAGGTTGTTTCTTGTAGAGGTCTATGTAAAATCTGTTTCCATAGCCTTTTTCAGCTTCTAACATTTACTCGCATTCTTTCTCTGGCTCCTGACTCCCTTTCACCACCTTTAAAGCCAACAATGTCCAGCATTTGGAAGACTGAGGCAGTAAGATCTTGATATAGAGACCAGTCTTGTTTATGTAGTGAGTTTGAGGCCAACGCTGTCATATAACAAAGCAAAGCAAAGCAGTGCCAGCAGTGTGGACTGCTCAGATTGCAGTCATTCTGTCTTTCCTTCTGCCTCTATATTTCACTTAGAATTGCTGGCCCTGTCTTACATAGCATGCCTCATGGAGTTATGTCAACTTCCAAGAGGCATCACTGATTTTCCTAACTTCAAATGCTAGGTAAATGAGATGGAACTTTGTCTAATCTATGGAGCTTGATGGGAATCACATGACATTCTCAAGCCTCAGTTTCTTAGTAGGTAAATTAATGATAATAATGGTATGCATTCCACAGGACAATTAGAAGTACTTAGCATAGTAACTGGTTCCTAATAGGCAACATGTAGATGGCAGCTCTGTGTNTACAATTTATGTTACCATACCTATCTCCTAAAGCCCATCACTTTATTTAATTAGTGTGATGATATTTTATCTGTGTTCTGACAAATGAAACTTATCTGGGGATCAGAGAACAGAACAGCCACTAGATAGACATAGAGGCCAGAAAATGGTGGCACACACACCTTTAATCCTATCACTTGGGAGGCAGGGATCTGTCTGGATCTCTGTGAGTTCAAGGCCACACTGGGAACAGAGCCAGGAGTTATAGCACATGTCTTAAATTCCAACACTCATTAACCATGGAGGTCTGGAGGTCTGTACAGACAGACAGGAAGTGATAGAGCTGGGCAGGAAGAAGAAGTGATGTAGCTGGACAGAGAGAGCAAATCAGATGGCAGAACAGCAAGGTATACAAGTGTGGGTAGACAGGAATTCACGATCTCTTTGGAAGCTGCAGAGTTGGTGAGGTGAGGTTAGCATGTGGCTGTTCCTATTCCTCTGATTTCTGTCAGGTTTTCACCCCTATATCTGGCTCTGGGTTTTTTTTTTAATTTAACAAGACCATTTAACAATTCCCTTTACATTTGGTGCCCTAACATTTGTGGCACGAATTCATGAAAAAGTGCTTGCCTGTGGCCTTGTGGGCCCCAGCTCAGACACGAGCTGCATGCGACCAGTCATAGTTAAAGGAGGCAGAGGCAGGAGGATCCAGAGTTTAAGGCTAGCCTGGGAGGCTTGCTGAGGAGAAGCTGTGGCCAGGGNTGGGCCAGGCCACAAACAGTGGCGGTGGGACCATGGAGGCAGCAGCTTCTGCTCCACATTGGCAGCTGCTTCTCATTGTGTTGGTGGTAGCGACAATGGTGCTACCAGGGATGAAGGCCTTACCGCTGCTTGTTCAGAGAACAATTGCCAGGACCATTGTGTTACAAGAAAGCACCGGCAAAGGCCAGTTTGGAGAAGATTGTTGAGGCAAGTGGCAGGGAGAAAAAGTTGCTGTGAAGATATTCTCTTCTAAGGAAGAACATTCATAGTTTTGAGAGGCTGACATCTATCAGACTTTGATGTTATGCCATGAAAACATCCTAAGATTTATAGCAGCAGAAAAGGAAGACAATGGCACATGGATTCAGCAGTGGCTGNTGTCGGATTACCATGAGCAGGGATCCCTTTTTGATTACTTGAATAGATACACTGTTACAATGGAGGGGATGATCAAACTCACTCTGTCCATGGCAAGAGGTCTTGCCCATCTTCACATGGAGATTGCTGGTACCCAAGGAAAGCCAGCTATTGCTCACAGAGATTTGAAATCAAAGAATATCTTGGTGAAGAAGAATGTAACCAATTGTATTGCAAACTTGGGACTGGCTGTAAGACACGATTCTGCCACAGATATGATTGATATTGCTCCAAACCACAGAGTAGGTTAAAAAAAATTTTCTGCAGGGAACCATGACCACACCTAATAGTGACTTTCAAATCTCCAAAAAGAAGATGGGACCCCACAATGATGATTTGATTAGGACTATGATAAAGCCATTAAACTAATTAACACCACCCAAAGATAGTCTTTGGACTACAAACTGCTCAGGACAATTTCNAGATGGCTAGCTGGGATGATCCAGCCTAACAGGCTGTGGTGATATTTTACCTGTGTCCCCCCCAATAAAATTTATCTGAGGATCGGAGGAAAAATGGGCAGCCAGCTGCTAGTAGTAAAACAATAGTCATGCAAGTTAGCACACGCCCTTAATCTGTTTGGTTCTCTGTGACTCCAAAGTCACATTGGGAAACTAGGGGAAGGAGGTGGTAGCACACGCTTTTAATCCCAGAATCAGCCATAGAGTTCTGGAGGTTCGTGCAGACAGACAGGAAGTGATGTAGCTTCGTGAGGATAGGAAATGAGTTAGCAGAATGGACAGGCATAAAAAGCTGGGTTAGACAGGAAGTTGCTCTCTTTGCTTCATTTCACTTTTGAAAGTAGGGGCAGCGTTGGTGAGGTGAGGCTAGTGGTGGCTTGCTCCCAATTCCTCTGATCTCTGTCAGATTTTCACCCCTATTTCTTGTTCTGTGTGTTTATTAATAAGACTGGTTAGAAATTCGTCTTACAACAGACTACTCAAACAAATTCTTGAGACAAGCCCTGCATTTTCCCATTATGCAGATACTGGACAAATGATATAGCTAACTCTCTCAGGGCTTGACAATTAACCCCAAAATTTTCCGTTCAGGATTCCCTAAAGATGCCTTCACCCCCAGACAGCAGGAAGTAATTTTAAGAACACCACGCTCACATTCCCAAAAGGTGGGGTGGGTGGTTTTTGGTTGTTCAATGGGTTATGGATAGCTGTCATTGTTTAGGATGGTTGGTTACAAGTTGTTAATTGTCAAAAAAAAAAGCTAAACAAAGGAGATTAGATTCAGGATTCTTGTTAAAAAGAAGAAAAAGAAAAAAGAGGGTATAGATAAGAGATAGATCATTGGATCTACTCTGTAAAAAAAAGATATGAAAATAATAGGACAAAAGGGTAGATTATTGAATCTACTCTAAACAGAAAAAAGGAAAGATATAGAAATGATTATAAAAGGTAGATTACTGAGTCTACTATGAATAGAAAAAAGACAGAACATGGATATGATAAGATAAAAAGGTAGATTATTGAATCTGTTTTTAAAAAGCAACTACTTGTTTTAAATATTTTGTAGTAGATTGGATTTTTGTATATTGTATACAATTTTGGATTGGACTCACCAAAAGAGGATAAATAATGAAATTTTTTATCTGAATTTGTCAAATGTTAATGTACTGGACATTGTTAATGTAATTCATGACTATATATATTGTATATACTTATTGTATATAATTTTTTTATTAGATATAACTTTTTTCATTTTAGACAAAAAAGGGGTTAGTGTTCTAACAAATAAAACTTGTCTGGGGATCAGAGAATAAAACAGCTACTAGATAGACATAGAGGCCAGAAAATGTTGGCACATACCTTTAATCCTATCACTTGGGAGGCAGAGATCCATCTGGATCTCTNTGAGNTCAAGGCCACACTGGAAACAGCCAGGCATGGTGACACACACCTTTAATCCCAGGAAGTGATGGNAGGAAGNAGAAANNTATATAAGNNNTGAGGACCAGGAACTAGAGGCTTTTAAGCTTTTAGGCTTTTAGCAGCAGTTCAGCTGAGATTCATTTGGGTGAGGACTCAGAAGCTTTCAGTCTGAGGAAACAAGATAAGCTGAGGAGTTGGTGAGGTAAGGTTGGCTGTGGCCTTTTTTGCTTCTCTGATCTTTCAGTTTTCACCCCAATATCTGAATCTGGGGTTTTTAATTAAGAAGACCTTTTAAAATTAGTGTTACAAACTAGACCTCGTATTTATTTGTAATTCTTTCATTCTCTCCCAATTTATTCTGAGTTCAGATTTTAGGAAAAGTATATTCATTTGTTCACTCAAGAGCCATTTGCACTATACTGGTGTTTATGGGTGTGCAGAGATTAATAGAAGAGTGGAGAGGAGAGTCAAATACCTACCGCACGTTAGGTGTTTAAAAACATATTGTCTGTTTGGTTCTAATTCTGATAGTCCTCCTCCTCTGAATGTAGATTTTTTTTCTTTTCCCAGGAAGAGATTTTGTTCCCAGAAACAACCAAGATGATTTTTAAAAATCAAACTAAAGAGAGTCATAAATTACCAACTCATATTGGGAAGCATATAATTGTGTTGAGAATTGTGATAATATCTTACACTTTGCTCAGATCTTATTACAGCTCAAGGGAGAAATGCAAGCATGGCAGTCAGTATTTATGCTGATAGGCACTGAGACTCTGAGACTCTGGGATTTCAAAAGCATTGGCTTTCCGTCCTTCCAATGCCTAGTTTGCTGCCATTTGCACCCAAAATGCATACTACACATTTCCTTTATGTAAACAATTTTTAAAAAAGATTCTAGACTGCCTTGGGCTAAAATAAAACTGACTTCAGCTCTGATAAATTTGGCAAAATGTCTGTACCACCAGTCCCAGTAGAGCCCTTAAAGGTCATGTAGCTCAAGATCATCATTATACAGGTACATTTTTGATACCTAGAGATGGAAGGCATCCATTCTAAGTCAGGAACAGTGTTGAGATTAGACAAATTATTCCTTGAATATGAAGTAGCAATAAGAAGTTCCAATAATCTTCTCACTAAATCCTTTTAATTATTGTTAGAAATATTTTCTTACTATATTTATGTTACAGAGGTTAACTGAGTTGCCGCAACTCACAAATATGGGTAAAACACTTGCTGTGCAAGCCTCATGACATGGGTTCAGATCCCCAGAATCCATGTAAAAGCTGGAAGTAATAATTTATTCACATGTAATCCTAGCACCTCTGCAGGGACATGAGAGGCAGATACAGGGGAATGTATTTGGAAGCTCATGGGTCAGCTCATCTGACATATGAGGTAGTGAGAGAGACACTGTCTTAAGGTCAAAGTTGAGGACAAACATTTGAGATTGTCTTCTGACCTCCATATGTGCACTTCTGGCACACACATGTTTGCACTCACACAAAAAAAACATTGTACACACACAACATGTACACATGTCATACAGACACATATATCATCATACACATCAAAAAACTCTCTTCAGTGGTCACATATTAAGGTCACATAAAAGGAAATGATAACCTGCCCAAGGTTCTTGTCAAGCCATATCTATTACTGTGGATTATTCAAGAGAATTGTACTATGACCATGATCCAAAGTCCTGAGTCTATAACTCATTTCCAGTTGAAGCAACCACTGAGCAGTGAAGCAACTAGTGAGCCTTGGACAGCATCTCCTTACTTATCTTAACCTAGAGATACCCTACTAGCACCACATAAATCTAGAAAAGTTGACTATAACTCCTCACAGTGTGGTGGTCCTCTTTTCGCTCTCAGCCTGTTGGCTATCAGTCCAAGAGGATAAAGGGGCAGTAGCAGCGACAGAAAGCTTTGTACAGGGGCCCATGAACACTAACGGAGACAGCTCTCTGAGGGACAGACTTCAGTGAATCAGCTCAACTTTATTCCACAGTATAAGGAATATATAGGATTGGGGGGCCTGGGGACAAACCCCAATTTGCATTAACTGGCATGTTTCTATCACAAGGCCTAGTATGTGGCAGTAGGGTCCTGTAGCAGAGCTCCTAGCACAAGTTTTCTTAGTAGGAATCTGTGTCAAGGGTCAAGCTAATGATGTTAGGCATCTGGTTTAGAGACAGCTTTCAGATAAGATCAGTCCTACAGACCCAGAGACATCATCCAGATAAGAGCAAGTAGAGAGCGGGTAGCAAGCAGGAAGCTTTGCTAGAGGAGGGAATTTCCATGTTGCCCAGCTATTGAGATAAGCCGCCAGGCCATGGGAGACTGCGACCTCTAGCAGTCAGCAAAAACCTTCACTCCTCACAGGACAAAAGCTGAGCATGAATATGATGTGAAAAGACTGGACAGTTTCAGTGTCAATAGGAATATTTCTTATATCAACATGTAGTGGTTGAGACTTGATTTCACTGGCTGGTACTATTTCAACCAGGAGGTCATTAGCTCTATACTTCCAACAATATTCACTAAATTTCTTTAAATCTCCTCCATCAAAAGGCAGGAAGGAGACTAGTATGATCTGAAGCTGTATTTTAGGAAGTAGACCAAACATGGTACTTCATTTGCTGGGATGCAGAGTCCCAGTCTAGTGTGGTTTTCAGGGTCATTTTGAAACTATGATTAAAAAGCAATCTGCAGGGAAACTGCTCAGTGTTGTTAATATATTTCATTTAATTCCTGCTCATTTTATTTGAAGTTTATTTATGTCAAAAGGACCTATGAGTGAGAAAATTTATTTAACAGTGAAGCTGGAGTGAGGATGAAAGGATGAGAAACTCTAAGACACTGGGTCTGCAGGAAGTTGACTTGGAATAGTAACATTAGTTCTTGTTTTCCTCAAAGCATCTTATGTGTGCTGCTATCATCTTTGTGAACTAACCTAAGATCTCAAGGCAACCCGATGGTGGCATGTGGCCACATTATCAGATAGATGACAGCCTGTCTCTCATACCATTTTCTTAGGTCCTGAGGTACTATACCCACCAGCCATCCTAATAGTCAGCCTGGACAGTTTTGAGAAATCTAGCTACATAACTAACTTTTGTTTCTCAAATATTTGGGCCTTTGTGCATCCTGTTGTCAATATTCTTCCTTGTCTGAAGATTCTGGCATCATATTTTAAAGATCAGCTCACAATTTATTGTATTCAGTAAGCTTTTTCTTTTTTTTTTTGTTTGTCTTGTATGCATGTGCATATGTGCTTGTGATCTCCTGTGTGTGTAATGTGTGGAGGACATAAACAAAATCTGTTAATCTTCCTTTATCATTTTCCATATTTTTTCTCATGAGACAAGGTCACTTACTGAACATGGAGAATGGCTGATCATCAAGTTCCCAGGATCCATCTGTCTTCTCTCCTTGCTATAGGTACAAACATGCACCTCAAAACCTGGCTTTTATGTGTATGTTGAGGAGCCAAATTTAGATCCACATCTATGTGCATCAATCTCTATAACTACTAAGTTATCTATATAGGCCCTCTTGAGTTTTGACTGTATCTTTGGTCATACCCTGTGGTATACTTCGACAACTCCCCATTACATGCTTAGTCTGGTGGGAAATTGGAACAAAATCTGGTGAACATTAGGTTAGAGTGGAGTGGAAGTACATGGCATGGCTAAGCATGTAGTGTAGGAAATGAGAACTAAGGGGTTGGCATGAGTCAACCAGATGAAACTGGGAAGGGAAAGAACATTATGCACCAAGGAAACACCTTGTATAGAGTCTGTGAGTGAATATAGTTCACATAACTGGTGCATTGTAAGTGAGAAACAGCAGTTTTGGAAATAGGAGACTGAGAAGTAATCAAGAACATACTACACAGGACTTTTAAGGCCAGAGATACATTTTGGACTTTATTCTGAGCAAGATGCCAACAAAGGACATTTTACAGGCAAGTGAACTAATACATTTTATAATTTTAGGAGGCATGACTGTAGTAATCAAGGTGAGACATGATGAAAGTTTAGAAAATGGAAGTAGGAAGGAGAGGGTACAATATAGGATTTAAGTTGGAGGCTGAATATAAGACTTCCAAATGTACTAGACATAAATATGCAAGACAGATTTATGGTGAATATCACCTTTAGCTATTTTTTAAATGGGGCATCTTGGTAAATAATTCATCTATTAATTAATAAAAGAACAATCAAGGGCAGGTGTGAGTGTGTGTGTGGGTATGTGTGTGTGTGTGTGTTTAATGGGGGCTCTTCTGAACATATAAAAAGAATTCATTTGAAAGAACTAGGCTAAAGGTATCAATTTGGCAATTATCAACATAAAAGAGGTGTGGTGGTTTTCATAGATACTTGTGGAGGCACAAATTACTCAAGGTCAGAGAATCTGAGCTTGCTTTCTCCAGCAGGGTTGCATAAGGGGATGATTTGACCATGAGCGTGGTTACCAGGTATTTGGAAGGATCTGTACTTGGCTGTATCTAGCAAGAGAGAGGTCTTTTTCCTCATCCCTTGGTGTTGTTGTAAAAAACACTTTTGAATAAAGTTCTGGGCCGTTGAGTATTGACCCAGGTCCTCCCTAAGCTATCCTGTGTTTTGGTCTTTTTTCTCGTCAACTAGGTCTCTCTTTCTACCTGATATTTTCTTATCCCTCTGTCCTTAAGAGTACCCAGGGTAAAGTGGGGGCAGGTCCCCCACACATACTTATAATATCCTCAGCATTTTTTGTCCCTTTTCTTCACTCTCCACTTGTTTTTCATCTTCTACGTGTTTCCTAACACAGGGCAGTAAAAAATCTGATAGCTTCTGCTGGTTTCCTTTGAGATGTTTGTTCTCCAGAGGCTTCCTCTAGAGACATTCCCTTTCAGAACCTGGATGCCATGCTGTGCAAAGTCACACAATGTGCAGGTGAACAGTCTTAGATGAGTTTGATCTTAACTCTTCATGGGCCAATCTGCTTGGAAGGTGACTTAAGATCCTCACACCTTCATCAGGCATCTGGAATCTCTTTGATCTTGGTTTAGGATCCAACTTTTCTGTTTCTGAACAGAACTGGAGTTTGGCAACTAATATGTCTATATCTCAGTGCATACAGTCCAAGGCATTTCCAAGGAGAAGATATCTCTCTCCGATACTCTGGTTAATAAAGTCCCTCCACATTTGTTTGAGTCACCCTGTCTGTGGCTCCAGAAACTATGAAGTAGAGACAAGCTATACCTGATGTGCTCTTTAGACTCTCTTGATCAATGGATAAGCACTTAGGGTGCTTTGTTATACAAGAGATAACTAGAGTGTGTGCTAACTAACTTAATCCATCATGAGACTTCAGATCACTCAGGACAGTGTGCAGAAGGAAATAAGAACACCATAGGGAACCACAGACTTAAAAGGAAAGGGAAAGTTGAGCAGGAAAACACACACACACACACACACAGACACACACACACACAGAGAAAGGTGGTTCTTGGGAGAGTGTGGTGTCATGGAACCAGAGTAAATTTCAAAGATAAAGTAGTTGTGAACAGTGTGAAATGCTGCTGACAGGTCAAGTAAGGGAAGTGGGGAAAGCCTTTAGGTTTTAGGAAGGAGGACAGTGGTGACTCAGTAAGAGCAGTTTCACTGAGAAAGACAGAAGAGAGTAGGAACAAAGGAGGGGCTGGCCTTAGGCCAAAGAGAGGCCTGCATATTGCAGGTCTACAATAATATAATAATAAGTCCAAGAGGTTCCCTTCTGAGGATTTTTTTTTCTATTCTGCACTAAGATTTTTGAGGACAAAACAAAATGAGGTGTTTTTCCCTCTTACTCAGTCTTTTATCAATATCTCTCTAATTTTTTTTTCGACACAGAGTTTATTTTTGTAGCCTTGGCTGTCCTGGAACTTGCTCTGTAAAACAGGCTGGCCTTGAAACTCAGAGATCTTTCTGCCTTTGCCTCCTGAGTGCTGGGACTAAAGGCTGTGCTACCACTGCCTGACCCCCCTAATCTTATGAGCTTCACATCCAGTTTTTCCCATGCATGGATTGGAGCTGAACCATACTCATCCTGCATCTCTTCACACATGAGACCTATAGCTCAGTGCAAGATTGTGAGGGTGAAGGCAGAGATCTGGAGAGACCCTTGTTCCATTTATAAATGTGGCCCTTGTAATCCTAGGTGTCTCTCCTCATGGACTTTACTTGGCATTTATTAAAAATTCATTTGAAGCTGCCAACTTATTGAATTATGATACAGAAGTTTTTTTAATGGGTTTTGTGTTTCTAGAGTGGGCTACTGTGAAAGCAGCAGTAGAGTTAGAATGGGGCCCAGGATCTGGTGATAGAGCGTGTCACCAAAACAGCTACTAGAAAGAATACTATGCTGACTTACATCTATCATAATATAAATTGGCTTTTTTAATGTATCTCTGGCTGGTCTGGAACTCACTATGTAGGCCAGGCTGGCTTCAAACTCATGGAGATCCACCTGCCTCTGCCTCTGGAGCACTGGGACTAAATGTGTGTGCCACTATGCCTGGCTATAATCAGAATTTACTAATAGGGAAACTAAGAGTCAACTTAGAGTTAGAAGTGGTCCAAGTGAGCAGAAATAATGGGATTTAATTCTAGCTGAAATCAAAGTAACCATTTTTCTTGATGCATTGTCCATGATATCAAAATATTGGATCTAAAGAAGGAAAGCAGAAAGTCCAGGTTATCCCTACTATTTGTTATGTGATGGACCTGGAGGTCATTATCTTAAGTGTAATGAGCCAGTCACAAAAAGACAAGTGCACTGTGATCTTACTCATACATTAAATGTAAAACTGAAAGACCAAAATTATTAATTATTATTTGTCAATGTGACAGAATCTAGAATCACTTAGGAGATGACCTCTGGGCATGATTGTGGGAGATTTTCTGAATTATCTTAATTGAAATAGGAAGGCCTGCCCACTGTGGACAGGATCATTCCCTGACTGGGTTTCTGGAGAAAGTGAGCTGAGCAGTGTGCATACATGCATGCATACATTGCTCTTTCATTCCTGATTATGGATATGATTCAAGTTCTTGCTGCCTTGACTTTCCTGCTATAATGTACACTGAACCATGAGCTAGAGCTAAAGTAAACCCTCCCTTAAGTTGCTTTTGCCAGAGCATTTTATAACTGCATCACAAACTAAGACAAAAACACAGCCCAAATATAAACAAAGTCTCAAACCCAAATGCAGGCTTGACATGATAATCATTTCACTATGTATTTTTACCACAACATCATATTTTATACTTTAAACATTTAAAATTTAAAGGACAATGTAAACTAGAAGGCCCAGAAAGCAGTTTTATCAACAAGTTCAGGCACCTTTAGCCTCACTGTAGTATATGGTCACATGATTGATGTGCTGGGTGAAGGAAAGCTATGTAACTAGAAGCCACTGAAGTTGGAGAGATGCCTGCCTCAAATTATGGAACCCTATTGAGAGAATTTCCCCAGATTGTATCTTCCTGTACTCTCCTTGTTATTTTCATTTCCTGCTGGACATTTTGCAAGAAATTTGTGTTCTAGGGTGTCTTCTACACAAGCCCAGCCTCTGAAGGAGTCAGCAGGTATGCCTGAAGTTTCAGAGGGGTCTACTACTCAGTCATGTCTTCCTACCTGCCTGCAGGTTTCTAGGAAGAGGAACTAAAGGATTATTAATGAGACCTCTACATTTAACAGTACACAGGACAAATAACGATTTAATTAGGAAAAAGCTATTTAAAGTGGCTTAAAACAGTGCATGTTTATTAGCACTGGAATGTTCTCAAAGTTGCTTCAGAAGGCTGTACATTATATTTGTTTGTTTCTATTGGCATCTACTGATCTACTGGGTAGAGAGAGCATCTATTTTACCCAACCCTACCATGTAGTTCTGATCTAGATTAGCATTTGCTTATTCAGTAAACATTTATTGTGCACCTACCATGTGCTAGGAGGTACTTTTACCTTGTTACACTCGGTGCTCTGGGGATCTCCTTCCCCTCTTTTTTTCTTCTCCTCTTATTCTCTTTCTCTTTTTCTCTCTTTCCCCCTGTTCTGTTCTTCTGCCCCATCCCTCCATCTACACACACACACACACACACACACACACACACACACACAGAATTTTTGCACCATAAAATATTCAAACCTAGATTTACTGATCCCAGAAACCAGGAGTGTTGATGGTAACAGCTTGTGATTTCCCCCTAAGACTAAGAAAATAGTTTTCAGAGGCAAAGTGATTTCAGGAGGTTCTTAAGGAAACAACAAGACTTAAATATTGTGTGGAGTAATTTTATAAGCATGGCTGCTTCCAGCATTTTGCCATATCACTATGAGTTGTGATTAAATTGCATGGACCTGGACCAAGGGATTAGTGTAGCCCTAGCATCTATCACATGACCATAGAGCTAGAATGAGTCTCAGTGGTCAGACCACTCAAGTCCTTCTTTCAGTTTGGAGAATAATGCTTTGTGTGTGTGTGTGTGTGTGTGTGTGTGTGTGTGTGTGAAACAGTCTCCCAAGGATATTTTTCCATTTCCAAGGGCCAGGTAAATTTCTCAAGTATATCTCTTGAGACTACCTGTAAAATTTCTTAGAACACTATGAAAAATAAAGATGGCATGCATTCCCTAACATATGGCTTAACCAATCAGATGCTCTCTATCACTTTGCTTGAAATATTGGCAAATGAAAACAATACTCAGTGGAAAGGGAAATGTATCTAGAACTGTAATGAAAATACTGTTTCTTTCTCTTTCACGTTGGGTAAAGAGTCATTCAAAGCTATGTTTTCACACAGGATCCATTTTGGATCACTATAACTGATCGCATGCACTAGAGATACCCTCTTCTGGCATTTTCTAATGGTGTTAAGAAGTGGAAAGTTTAAGGTACCAGATTGAGTATCAAAGTCAAGAATATAGTACTTACTGTGTGTAAGACTAATCAATGAAAGTATTCCAGCACAAGTACAATTCATAAAGGGTTTAATAAACAGCCGCTAAACATTGCACCAAAGCATTTGGAAACACAATTTCTACAGAGAGGCAAAGGTCAAGCTTCCATTCTAAATTCCTTAAGACAACCATTAACAGCCCTCCCACCCCACCCCCCATTCCTACACAGCCACAAGACTACACTCTTTTAGTCATACATTTACGTACAGACACAGTCTTAAGAATAATGGGACTGGCATGCATTATCTCAGCAATGGCAAGGAAGCAGGGGATGAGGGAAAGATGGATGAAAAGGCAACCAGCAGCTAATGATACACCCCTTAGAAGCTTTGTTCAGTGGGTAGGCAGAGAATCTGCTTGTGGTGCTACTTGTGGCTTTACCTTGGACCTTCTGGATATTCTGGACTAGTTGAGCTATTCAGATCCAAAGTGCTTGGGCTGTTGTATTAAACAGTCTCATTGCTTCGAGTCATTACTACTAGAAGTGATCTTGAGTAATACATTGTTACCTTTCTGAGTGTGTCAAACTGTCTTCATGACCCAGAGGGCCCACTGTGGCTGTGCTCATTCTAAGGTAAGAATGGCCCTGGCTTCTCAGTTATTCCTTCATTTTGGCCTTTGGAAATAGTGTAGAATATTTCTTTATTAAAGACATTTGTAAGAAGTCCAGGCAAATTATTCAAACTTCTGGGACTACCTTATAAAAATTGTGTGTTTATGTCTGTTCTTTTTGCTTACATTGAAGAACAAAATGAGATCAAATGGCCTCTAATACATTATAAAATTGGTAATAAAGTTAATGATTTAACTGACTCAAAAATAAGTAGAGATATTTGTATGAATCTACAATTCACCCCTCATTGTAATCAGCATCCAAAGTAAGTAAGAAGTCCTTGACATAATGGGAGCAAAGTGACTGGGCCTGAAAGAGGAGCATGATATGTACAACGTAGAAGGAAAAGTTTCACTTTCCCCCTGTTTGTGGCCCTTTTCTTTTGAGGCAGATTTCAGCCTTCAAACATTACCAACCATCTTATTCCATCTATTTGACTAGTTGCCTTATCAGGGAGGTGAGTTTCTTAGATTTCACCATCTTTGAACAATTCTTATATAGGCATTTGATCTAGATCGTTTTGTGTGTATACATATCTTTTTAATTTAACTTAAAAGTGTCTATTCATTTTTTTTCCCAGAAGAGTTTGAAGGCAGCCATGAATCCACAGTAAGCAATACTCAGCTGGCGATAAGGGACTCAGTATTATTGAGGCTTTCATGAAGGGGACATATATTGAGGTGCTGCTTTCCTGAGGGGCTGGCTGAAACTAGAGTAGAGCCCACACATTTAATGCAGGAATGACCTAATTAGTTCTCTCTCTCTCTCTCTTTTTTTTTTGATCATACATGTTTGACAGAATTGAGCCTTAATTGTCCCCACTAACTTCCAAGGCAATTACTATTTAGGGGTCACTTCAGAAGTTTGCACAGGCTTCTTCCCATTCTACCAGTTCACATGTCTAGTAGGCCTTGCTGGGAGCATGAAAGGGGCCAGATTGATAAGATTATATGAGATAGCTGGGCCTAACTCCATAGTGAGTCAGAATCAGCCAATGCAGCCCAGTTAATATGCTCCTGGATCTCAACATCCTGGACCTCACACAGCCAAGGTTTCCACTAGAAGAAGTAGAGTCTCCTGTTCCTTCTTCAGTGGGCAGAGTGAAATTATACACATGCAATGCCCTCAGCTGGGGGAGACTGGCATACTAAGATGAGCAACTGGACAAATGGCAGTGTTTGGCTCAATCCAAGCAATGTTCAAGGGACAAGTCATTTTTCTGTTACATTTTCATTGAGGTTCATAAATATGAATTGAGAAATTGATTACACTCATCTTGGAAGAGGGTTGAAAAGAAGAATCATGAAACACATGAAGGGAATCCTGGATTTTGGGCATTTAGATGCTTCATGGGGTATACAGTGCTCTGGTTGCTATGCCACCACTATTATCTACTGTTTGCGGATCATGCCCTTGATAGCCGATTCCCGGTTCACATATGTGGCCCAATAGACAAGATTGAATATGGCAAAGAGCACAGGAAAGATGATGCGGGAAATTTTGTCAACCTTGCTGACACTGTTGTAGGTCTTGGTCTCAGCAGGGCTGTCCTGAACATAAGTGACCTTGGGCGAAGCAATGACTGTTGGAGTTGAAGAAGCACTGGGAGCAGCACCCTTGGAGATGGTGGAGAACTCAGCATCCTTGGCCAGATTCATAGGATAGGTGGTTCCCACGATGTTGAAAGTGGTGCTTGTTTTCTTTGTTGGGGCTGCCGGTGTTTTCTTCTAGAGCCAGAAAAAAAGGGGGAAAGGGGAACAAAACAAATAAAAGATGATGAATTCATTCCACAAAGTACCTTTGGAGAGTGCAGGGAGGAAGAGCCCTAAGGGGCATTAAAGAACCTACTAAGTAGTAGGTTTGTGTATAGGTATACTATTTTGAAAACAGAAAACCTGTATGCACCATTTGAACTATCCTAGTCAGCCCCAACTGTCACCTTGCCACAGTCTTAAGTCACCTGAGAATGGAGTCTCAATTAAAGGATTGCCCACATCAGGGTTGGTTTTTTGAGTATGTCTGTGGGGACTTGTCTTGACTGTTAGTTGATGTAGATGGGTCTAGATCACTGTGGGCATCACTATTCTTTAGGCAGGTGGTACTAGACTATATAGGAAAGCTATCTAAGCATGGGCCTTCAGATTAGCCAGCAAGCAGCATTCCTCCATAGTTTCTGCTTGAGTCCCTGCCCCATCTTCCCTCAATGATGGACTATGACCTGGAAGTACAAACCAAATCAACTCTTTCCTCTTGTTTTTAGTCAGTGTTTTATCACAGCAACAGAAAGAAAACTAGAAAATTCTATCCAAGTGTCTTTGGATAAATCACTCCTCCTTTGTGAGCTTCAGTTTCTTCATTTGTAAACTGAAGGTAAAAGTAGCTGGCAGATTGTTGAGAGGATCAGAGGAGAGAATGGCAGTGGAAATTACTAGAAATCGTGAGATTTTATAGATTGCATGATTTCATCCTTCACAATAACCCCATATAAAGTAGGTGACATTATTCATACTTAATATGTAAGTCAGCTTCAGATTAAATGGCAGAACACACACTACCAATCTGAGTTCCTGACTTTTGTCCATAGATACACTGTGCTGTTTTCTATAGCACAAGATGCTTTTGGTTACCAGAGGAAAAAACTCCAAAAAGGCTGCAGCCGTCAAGGGGCACACCTCCTGTGAAGAAGAGAGCTTGGTGAATCTGTAAAGTCATTCTGTCTTAAAGATCATAATAAATACTATGGAATGTTTACATGCATCATCACAACAGTATGCTGCCCTCATGCACTATAAAGGTACTTGGCAAAGTAGGGGATGTACAAAGAGTTTCCACTCTTGCCAGGCTGCTAGCAGGAGCCACAGCCTCCCCACAGAGCTGAAGAAATGACCTCTTCTGATACAACAAAAGTAAAGACAGCAGGAAGCTTGCTATGGTATTGCCCTTTGGGAGATTTTTTTCCCCCAACTATCTTTAAAACACAGTAAAAAGTGCTCTCTCTCTCTCTCTCTCTCTCTCTCTCTCTCTCTCTCTCTCTGTCTCTGTTTCTCTCTCTCCCTCTCTCCACATAAATGTGCTCATGTATATGTGGTGCTGCATTGGGGTTGCCAATGCTTAGGTCTGGATTGGAACAGAGGTGCTACATTGCATGGTGACCAAAGGAGCAAGCTAGCTCCTAACTGCAGCCCAAGGCAGTGGCCTAGTTCAGGAATTGAAAACTCTTGCCATGTCTTCCCTCCAGCTCTTCTTCAGACACCTCAGTCTCTTTCTTGATGCTTCTCAGAAGCTGGAATTAACTACTCTCCCAGTTCCTTACTTGTTTCCTTACTAAGTTTCTCTGTTCCTGCTCTCTTTTGTAGCTCCTTTCTCCTCATCTCCCTTTCTTACTTCCTCAGAAGTCTCATCACTTTTATCTTTCTGTCATTAAATCACAGTACCATTTACTCTCCTGACCCAAATAATTGCCTTTGTATATTTATTGAATATCAACAGGGCCAAAACATATGCTAGATATTCAGGGTTAAGTGGAAAAATTGGAATTTATATTTCAGTCCCTTTCTCCTAGGTGCTCACAGCCTATTGTTGAAGAGAGCCCTGTGAACACATGATTGTCATAATGTGTAACCTGGGTTCTAACTGTTTTGAGTAAAGTGTCATTAGTGTGCCTGCAGGTGTGGGAAAGGCAGCTCAAGGAAGGCTGTGAGGTTTCCAGTCTGAGTATTAAAAGTTGAACATTAAAAAATAACCCAATTAATAGTCTTCTTGTGGGGCTTCTAACAGTGGGAGCAGGGGCTGTCTCTGACTCTTTTACTGGCTTTTGGGACCCTACTCCTCATACTGGGTCGCTGTGCCCAGCCCTAATACATGGGGAGGTGCTTACCCATACTGCAACTTGAAATGCCATGTTTTGTTGATACCATGGGAGGCTTGCCCTTTCCTGAACAAAAGAGGGGTAGATTTTGGGGGGGTGGAAACAGAGGGAGGTAGGGGGACTGGGGAGGAGAGGAGGAAGGGGAAACTGTGGGCAGTATGTAAAATAAATCAAAATATAGTTGAGCAGGAGTCACCAAATGATAATGGAAAGGCCAGTGTACAGGCCCAGAATACTGTTGGGCAATGACAAGGAGTTTGCTATGGCTGAATCACAGTGAGCACAACAAACAAGTTGTAACAACTGAAGGTGCAGATAGAAAAAGCCAGATCTTTGGGCCAACCCCTGTGATTGTATTGGTGACTATCCTGTTGTCAGCAGAGATCCTTCACCCAGTGACTGATGGAGGCAGGTTCAGAGACCCATGGCCAAACATTGTGCTCAGGGGACCCGTGCTGAGGAGAGGAAAGAGGGATTGTAGGAGCCAGAGGGGTCAGGGACATCAGAGGAAAGCCCCCACAAAAGATTAGCCTGGTTCATGGGAACCTGTTCCTCATACTGGATTGCCTTGCCCAGCCTGAATATGGAGGGATTTTCTTGGTCTTATGGCAGCTTGATATGCCATGATTTGCTGATGCCCATGGGAGACCTGCCTTTTTCTGAGTGAATAAGGAGGAGAGGTGGATTAGGAGGGGAACCAGAGGGGTAGAGGTCTTGGGAGTGGGAGGAGAGGTGGGAGGGGAGGCTGTGGTCAGGATGTAAAATAAATAATTAATTAAAAGAAAAGAAAATGCCAAATCTTGGGGGCTGGAGAGGTGGCTCAGAGGTTAAGAGCATAGACTGCTATTCCAGAGGTCCTGAATTCAATTCCTAGCAACCACATGGTGGCTCACAACCATCTGTAATGAGATCTGGTGCCCTCTTCTATATACACAATAAATAAATCTTAAAAAAAAAAGAAAATGCCAAATCTTAAAAGGCTTTGTATACCACATTCTGCCTGCTTATGTTGACATCAGCATTCTTAGTCAGCGGTAGGGAGTGTTGGAAATGAGGGGTGAGAGAATGTGCAAGATAAGGGGGTGTTCATTTAAGTAAATAAACAGTCTAATAGGACATTTCAAAAGCAATGCTTTTCTTCTTTGTTAGAGGATTGTAGTCACATTGTTACAAGCAGAAGGGGTACAGAACTCAAAGCCTTCTAAGAACCTTATAAATACTTTAAGTACTACATGAGGTTCATTTATAATTAGGAAAGTCATTCTGTGAATAGAGTCGCACTGCTAAACGCCTTTGCTGTTAAATAAAATAGTGCTTTACTTGTTTGCCTGCTTATTAACTTGTTTCGTCATTTTTTTCCATAAAACAAAAAAACAACAAAAAAAGTCAAACAAAAATAGAAAGTGAAGAAAACTTTACCCTGACTTTGCTAAAAGATTTTGCATGTCATTTCATTTAGTCATCTGAGAAGCTGGTTATGACTAGGTCTTTGAAACAATCACAACAAACACTTTCTTTACCTCCACAGCCACTTTATGTTCTATAAGTGAAGAGAAGCAGCAGGTGATTTAATCACAGATTATTTAAACAGTAAAGTATAATCGCCTTTTAGTTTCTCTCATCATTTCTCTCATGACATTTTAATCACTACTATATTTCTACCTGTATTGTCAAAAAAGGAAATGAAATTGAATATTACAGCATAGAACAGGATGCAGAGACATTGTCCTTTAATGAGTAGAGAATTTTAAGTTTTAGAGATGAAAAGTATTCTTGAGATTAACTGTGAGTGTGCTTAACATTGTTGAATTATACACTTAATTATTTGAAAACACATGGGTGGGAAGGAGATAAGAAAGAGTGAGGGTGAGAGTAATCAGAATGCATTGTATACATGTATAAAATTACCAAAAAACCAAATTTAATTAATAAAAATAACAAATTTTACCATAATTTAAATGTCATACATCTATATGTGATAGTTTTAATTGTCAACTTAGCACAATCTGGAATGCCTTGGGAAGAAAATCTCAATGAGAGATTTTCTACATCGGTTACTCCATGGGCAATCTGTGAATGATTGTCAATTGTGTTAATTGATATGGGAATACCCACCCTAAAAGTGGGTGGCACCATTCTCTAAGCTTGGGTCCTAAATTGTTTTACAGTACAGAAAATGAACTGAGCAGTAGGTATGCATGCATTCATTTCTCTCTGCTCTTGACTGTGGATTCAATGGGACTGGCAGCTTCAAGATTTTGTCCCTTTATTATCCTTCAGTGCTGTGCTGTAACCTGACATTGTGAACTAACTAGGACATATATCTGCATTTATTTAAGTAATAAAATGAATCCTTTTGCTCTAATTCAGACTATCTAATTTTAAGTACATATACTATGTTGCTTATGATAGTTACTTTACATAATACATTTGTATATGAAAAATCGTATAGTTAATCAAAGACCTCAGAAAAATCAGAGAGAGAACTTAGAAAGAATAATTACAACAAAAGACAATTTGGGCATGGCTAAATAGTTCAGTGAGACCAGAGTTATTCCTGCTAACACCCGTGTGAAAACTGAGTGTAGCAGTTCACAAACAAGACTGAAATCCTAGTGGTGGGAGGGCTGGCAGGACAGTCCCTGGAGCTTGCTGGAAGACAGTCTATTTGAATTGGTAATGTCTTGGGTCAGTGAGAGACTCTGTCTCAAAAACTGAGGTAAAGAATGATAGAGCAAGGCAGATTAACTTATAGGGATCAGTTAATCCTACAGAAAGGAAAGAAAATGCAGATGGAAGGGCCGCTTTCTAAAAGAATGGGAGTTATCTAGAACATACATGGGAAATTACAAGTTACAGCTTAGAAGGAAAGAATGGAAGAGATTCAGATACTACCAGTGTTTTGAGGAGAAGAAAGGAACACAAGAAATTGAGGTAAACTTCATATGATGGTTTCCATACTCCCTAAAAAGACAGTAAAAAAAATAGTTACAATTTAAATTAAGAGGCTAAAGATATGGCTCAGTGGTTAAGAAGGCTAACTATGCTTGCAGAAGATCCAAGTTTAGTTCCCAGTACTCACATCAAGCAGTTAGTTTACAACTGCCTGTAACTACAGCTCCAGGGGAACAAATACCCTCTGCAGTACAGGCCTCCACCAGAAGTGTACACACATGTGTACACACACACACACACACACACACACACACACACACGATCAAATATAAAATAAATATTTAAAACTATTTAAATTTGATTTTTATAAGAAAAAGAACTGAATATTAAAATGGAGAAGGCCTGCAGATACTGATTGAAGGACCAGCAGAATTTAAGTATAAAAGCTCCTAACCTTTTCCATCTGTTAATAGCTGTATTTTTTTTTCAGCAAAAACAAAAACAAAAATCTACCTTGTACTGAAGTGACTAGGGAGTCCATGGGTGCTGATAAGCGACTGTAATCATACATTATTGTAACTATACGGGATAAAGAAACAAAATATAGAGAAATCAGATTTTGAAAGACTTCATGTTATTGAATTACTAAATATTTCAAAATTGTCTGTTATATAGCAAGTTCTCTGGTACATGACAGGGATGCAGCAGTGAACATTAAAACCTAATCAAGTTCACATTTCACTGAAAGGAACATATAATAGAAATGTAATCAAACAAATACATAAACCAATGTCAGGTAATGATAACTAGAGTTGAAACACATAACGCAGATCAGTGCAGAGTAGGATAGTAAATACTAGCTAGAAAAAGTATCTTTAAGAAGGTGATCAAGATGGAGAATGTGAGCATAGGGGAACGGGAGGTTCAAGTAGGAACAGGGACACAGTGAGATAGCAAGGAAAGAGATACCATGATAAATGAAGACATCATGGGAATAGGGAGAAACAGAATGCTAGGGAGGTTCCCAGGAATCCGAAAGGATGACCCCACCTTAGACTATGGGAAACAATCGAGAGGGAGCCTGTACTGACATACTCCAATGAATATTCACATGGATGAAAACCCTATCTGTCAACACAGAGCCCTGATCTAGAGACTGATGGAGGCAGATGCGGAGATCCATAGCCAGGCTCCAGGCCGAGCTCTAGGAGTCCAGTTGATAGAAGAGAGAGGGGCTTCTGTGATCAGGGACAATGGGATCATGATGGGAAGATATACAGAGATGGCCAGCCAAACTAGTGGAGATGCA
>LZPO01027680.1:33922-46422 GCA_001675575.1 Neotoma lepida
TTTTGGTTTTTTGAGACAGGGTTTCTCTGTGTATCCCTGGCTGTCCTGGAACTCTCTGTAGACTAGGCTGGCTTCAAACTCAGAGATCCACCCATCTCTCCCTCCTGATTGCTGGGATTAAAAGTGTGCACCACTACTGGTCATTGGTGGCCATCAGTATTTCATTCAGAGAAAGTTTAATGATAACAATCACAAATTTGCATTCTTCCAACTTATCTTGCTGGGGTTTATAGATTTCCTTCTATTTGTAACTTTATATCCTTCTTTAAGTAGGGCCAGTTTTGGGCTATTATCTCTTCAAAATTGTCTCAACCATTCTTTCACTTCTGTCATTCTACTGTGTTATGCCTTCTCAGTGAATCTCATGTCATTTCTCTCTGTGCTTTGATCTATCTTTCTTTTTTATTTTATTTTATTTTATTTAGATAACATTTTTTCATTTATTTTACATACTGACCACAGTTTCCCCACCCTCCTTTCTGCCTCTCCTGCCCCCCTCCTCCATTTCCATTCAGAAAGTGGCAGGCTTCCCATGGGCTTGAACAAAGCATGGCACATCAAGCTGAGGAAGGACCTAGCTCCTCCCCTTGAGTCAAGGCTTGGCAAGGTAATCCAGCATAGGGAACAGGTTCCCAAAAGCCATCTAAGTGCCAGGGACAGGTCCTTATCTCACTCCTAAGAGCCTTACAAAGAGACCAAGTTACACAACTGTCACACACATGCAGAGGGCCTAGGTTGGTCCCATGCAGGCTCCCTAACTGTCAGTCTAGAGTCCATGTGCTCCCATGATCTCTCTTTCAATATAGGGGTAACTTAACTATGTTTAAATAAATGAATATTCATTTGTATTTTCAAGTTCCATGGTAATCGATATGTTCAATATGTTCTTTCTGCTGCATTTTTCCTCATTGCTTTCATTTATTTATAAATATTCATCATTACTATTTGAAAGTCTGTTTGATTACTCCAACATCTATAATCCTACAAGTGTTTATTCTTGTGATATAACTAATATACAATAAGATGAAAATATCTTTCACATTTGAGCTCTTTGAAGAAATGTATACAATTGTATCAATATATGGTTAGTCATCAATACATTTTGTGAATGGAATATATAAACATTCTTGTAGAAGTGCTTTTACTTTGTGCATTTTATTACATTATTCATCTCAATTAATTATATATGTAAGAGAAGAATATCCAGATTAGGGGGTTTATGTAAAGTAATATAACCACTTTGGAAAATGTTTGACTAATTGTTATAAAGTTAAAGTATATATTCCACAAGATACATGGATATTGTATCATTTTTGTGCTTTATTCCAAGAGCATGACATTTTTAATTTTGTATTTAAGTCCATGAGTAATTTTCAATTAATTCTCTCCAATGATATCTTTGTGATAAATCAAGTTTCCATATACAAGAGAATACTTTCAACTCACTGTAGTGTTTAATTTACTTATTTTTCTTTTCTTTATGTCAATACAATGCTGCCTTAATGACTATTATGTTTTAATCATCTTGACACTCTATGGAGCAGGTTTCTCCATTCTATTCTTATTCAAAAGGATATTGGCTATTCTTGGCTTTTTGTCTTTAATTTTTAATTAACATTTCTACTTCAAGGTTTTCTCATCAATGCATTTACTGTAAATAAGAATTCTGAATTAGTATGAGGCCAAGTTTAAATTATAAAAATAATAAATTCTCAAGGAAACCTGTATTTTACACATAGCTCAGGCCAAAACCAAAATGTTTTCACATTCTCTCTCTATTCTATGTGTAATTTCTTAATGTTCTCTTACATTGCAGTCACAACCATTCAATGGTATTGGATTTGTGGGAATGTTTTTTTTTTCTTAATTTCTTATGGTTGATGTAACAAGTTATCACATATCTAGTGGCTTAAAACACCACAAACCTGTAATTACAGATCTAGGCACAATAAGCCTGAAATTAGTTTTACTGAGTTAAAGTCAATCTTGACCAGGGCCCTACTCCCTCTGAAGGCTCCAGTGTAATAACAATAATCTATTGCCTTTTGCAGTTTCCATAGTTACATCAGTTGCATTTCTTGGCTAGTGAGCCTTTTCCTCTTCCTATAAGACAACAACAGAACATCTTCCCATTTGGCCTACTTCCTTTATCACAACACTTATTCTTCTACAGTTAAATACTTGACCAGTGCAGAATATTATCTCCAGCTGGAAATCTTCAACTGCAGCACATCTGGAGACTCATTTTCACCACATATAGTCATATTTCCACATCCCAGAAACTTGGAGATGAATTTTTGGAGGATATTACTCAGTATAACACAGCTTTAGTTATAATCCTTACTGGTGCTGAAGCTCAGCACCTTCTTTCATATTTTAAAATTTAGATACTTCTTTACCAAAACTAGTAACCCAGATAGCCACCTTTTATTGAAAACAATTTTTTGATACAATATATTCTGATCATAGTTTTCCCCTAATAATAGCCACTTTTAACCACTCCCATAAAGCTTCTGTTTCCTCTACTTCAGTAACATCTGAGTATATCATAGTAACTAACAGATAGCTTCCACCTGCGTTTTACAAAAATTTGCAGTGGCCTTTCAGCCCACATAATTATTTCCTGCCACTAAATACTTCCCTCTTGACTTCTGTAATGTTGTACCTTTCTTATTGTTTTGTACTTTCTCTTTCAAGTGCTGCTATCTCCTCCTCAATGTGACCCAATGTGCTACTTCTTTTTGAAATATCATTTACTATTGATGTGACAATACCGTACAGCTTCAAGATATTGGCAGAAACGCCTTCTGTATGGATATCTAGCATATTTGAGTGTATGCTTCACAATCTGTTTCCCCAGTGGTTCATTAGCCTCGAAGAATTAATTTTTGTCCCCCGAAAATCTTGCTGTGGGAAAAACAGGCAGAAAATGTTTTGTATGCTTTAAGTCTCTGAGGAAAAGAAGGCCAATGATATGCAAACTTCTTCCTAGATAAAAGTAACCTCGTACTGAAATAAATTTCTCTGATTCTACATACTGTTTGAGAAACAATTTAAAGTGTATTCAGCCTTTACTTAATATCAGTGAATTCATGCTCTCAAAAGGCTGGAGCAGATGGAGCAAATCATAAATGTAAACAAAAAATTGTTCCTGGAGGTTGGAGAAATGGTTCAGCAGTTAAAAGCATGTGTTCCTCTTTCAGAGGACTTGGATTCAGCTCCCATCACCCACATGGTAGCTCACAGCCATCTATAGCTCTAGTTCTAGGTGGATCTTATACCCTCACTGACCTCATAGGCACCAGGCATGCACACAGTGCACATATATACATACATACATACATACATACATACATACATACATACATACATACAGGGAAACACTCATAAACATAAAATAAAATAAATCTTAAAATGAAAAAGTACGTTAAAAAGCCTAAGTTACTTCTTTGTTTTAAGTTGGTTTTCCACTCTTGACTTTTCCTATACTCTGCACTAAATTCATATATTTTTTCACTGAAGACTCAGTTTCTTCCTGGTTCCCAGGACAAAATGAGATAGGGAACATTTGAGTAATTGCACTACTGCATCATTCACATCTCTGCTCTTTTGTTAAGAATTTGGTTGCTTGAAATCCCAGCATCTGACAATGCCATTACCACTACTGGGCTTGGACACCATCCTGTATCTGCAGTGGTGGTTCATTCCTCCACCTTTCTTACCTCTACTATGACTATGCAAGTGCTTCTACCCCATTCTCCATGAAGCAACACTTACCAAAGACTGTGCGGGCAGGGACAGATTCTCTATTAAGCCAGAAAGATACTTGTGACAGGATGACAGTCATTATACATGGCAAGTAGGTCTGGATGACAAAGTAGCCAATTTTTCTTTTCAGATGAAAGTGAGTTGTCATGACGACATATTCTCCTAGACAGAGAATAAAATTAGGCAGCATGGAGTCATACAAACATTGTTAAAGCAACTTAGGCTTCAATTCTGTTCCCAGAGATCTTCAATATTACATTCAAGTTAAGACATCCTAATGCCTTCCAAACTCTTGAGCTCCTTAATAATCATTATTATGCAATAGTATTTTGGTATGAAAGATACACTAACAATATGCCATAACAATTTGCTCAGAGCAAGTCTGACAAGTTTATTCAAATTATGTTTTTATTTAAGTAATGAAAATAATGATGTTTTTATAAAGAAAGCACTTACTACATATTCATGAAACACTGTATTAAAACAATTCATCTTCACAATGGCCCTATGAAGTGTGGACTCCTGTAGTCCTCACTTTACAGGTTAAGACATTTAAACAACAAGGGATTGAACACCCTGCACAGGTCCCAGTTAGTGACTAGTGGTGCCCAAAAATTAAGCCCACGTAGGTTTTATCCACAGTTTATTCTTTTCAACACCATGCTTTGGTATTCTATAGGCATTATTTGATTAGAACCAAAAGATCGCATGAGGGCTGGAAAGAAGGATCAGTGATAATGAGCATGCGTAGGTTCCTGCAGAGGATCCAGGTTCAATTTTAGCACCCACATCAGGCAACACACAACCTCCTGAAATTCCAGCTCCAGAAGAGCTTACACTCTCCTCTGGCCTCTATGAACCCTGCATGCATGTGATGTACATACAGACAAGCACACACACACAAACATGTGGATATATAAATTGTTTTAAAGTTCACACAGCAGAATGTGAACTTGCCTATATTACCTCATTCCCTTCAGCAGAGCTGCTTATAGGTAGTAAACAACAGTTCATAGCAATTATTACTCTGTTAACAACAATCAGTAATTCTCAGGCTTCTGTATTTTGCAAGAGTATTCAACATAGGTGAACCCTCCATTTTCCATGAACAACAGAGGCTGATAACAGTGTGATATATCCTCAATACAAGTACCACTAAACATGGCTGGCCATCTGTAGAAGCTACAAACAGGAAAGGGACAGATTCTTCCTCACCATCTCTAGATAGAAATAATCCTGGCAATGCTTTGATTTCAGATTCTCAAACTCCAAATCTGAGAGACAAGAAATTTAGTCTGTTTTAAGCCACTAAGGTGGTAATAACTTGTTATAGGAGCCTTGGAGTTCCCAACTGTAGCTAGATATGTATTTGGCATAATGATTTGGGCATCTGTAGGGGTCTGCAGAGCCAAGTTGTTTACAAGTAAAGATGGTCCTGGGAGGAGGCAGAGAGGAAGGAATCAACTTGTTGACAAAGGTCTGTGGGGGTCTGTGGAGGAAGAAAGGAGATAGAAGCCTAAGCTGTTTATATCTGGGTGACCTTTAAACTCATTGGCCCGATGGGGCATCTACCCCGCCCCTCTCTCTAGCCATGTAGTTTTAGGCTTTAAAAGGGCTCACTGTTTTTCAATAAAGGAGTTCTTGCTTGACTGGACTCTCTGTCACGTCTTGATTGTCTCCCAGGAAAAGGAGACTGGGAACCGGCTGACAGTCCCAGGTCATCCCTTCTCAGGAGACCTAAGTTCTCAGTGGGGCAGAAGTCACAACAGGCATCTAACAGGAATTTTGACATTTTACTTTCTCTATCCCCTATTCTATTCCACACTGATCCTGCCAATAGATTATCCCACTTCAAAAACTAGTAGTTCTCAGGTGTCTAAGCCCAAATTTAAAATATTCAGAATGTGTGGCATTGTATTCTCCCTCTGTCTTTGTTTCCATATACGTGACTTCCTTTTTCCTTCCTTCCCTTCTCCTTCCAACACCTTTATTCTCCTCCTCCATTGCCTTTCTCTTACCCTTTCTTATTGATAAGCAGCTGAGGACTTATTTTTTCCAAGAGTTGGACTTTGATTAGCTTGACCATTTTCCCCATACTTATCAATCATATTCCTGATTCATGTGAAATATCTAAATATATAAAATATAATTGATATATTAATGTTACTATATACTATTTAATATTCACAGTTGCACTCTATGAATCTGTAAAGGAAGACAAATGTACTTGTAAAATATTTATCAAATCAACCATTTGTTTTAAATAACTGAATATATTTTCTTCAAACTTTTCTCCCCTTTCTTCATTCACTATTGGCCTTGCTTTCTGTGTTCCAGATGTTCTTAATGAGTTCTTTCATTCTTCCTGAGAACTAAAGCCTTGTACTAGTTCAGGAGCCATCATTTATTTCTGCCTTTTAATTTTTTTTGCAGATTATCTGGATCCACTGGAAAAGGACAAGGGGAAAATGGAAGGCTATTTTAGCAATTCAGATATTTACAAAATTAATCCATTGTACTAATTCACTGACAAGTTCTTTTCAAATACATCACCAACTTTTTTTTATCAGCTCTCCGTATTTTTTCTGTCAGAGTGAGAACTCAGCCTTTCATGAGATTGGAAAATTTTTCCATCTTCTTTCATCCTTTTTCACTGTTAAGCTTATTAAGTACCATCTCTGTTGTATGTGAAATAGTAAATATGATAATATGCTTATAAATTAATTATTATCTATTATTCAAGCCAGAAATATAGAACAGCTTGCCAAATTAATGTTGAGGTGGATTGGTATGTTCCCTTCCTTTTGCCTCTATTGCTGCCTCTCTTCGTTTTTCTGAAGATGACTATGTAAGTGCTCTGGGGAAATTTTCCCTGCTTTTGCTCTCCAGCCTATTAAACTCCATCTGAGTTATGTGTGAAATATTTGAAGCTATATTGTAAACAACTTAGCTATTGAGAGTTATGAAATACAGAGGATTTTTAAAAATATCTTCACAAATTAAATCACTATACAAAGAAAAAATTTCCTGCCTTAAATCCACATTTGGTATTTTTTTTCACTTCTTTACATCCATTCCTTATTCTTTGTCTTGCCTTCTGTAGTCTTTTAATTTCCACATCTCTGTGTTTCTCTTATGTCTCTTTCCTTTAGTCTCCTGTTTTGGGGTCTGTCTACATGTAGAGACAGCATAAACAATTGCAATTATAATAAACTGGTATAGCAAAAGTTTAAACATCTAAGATTGGGAAAAAGTCATGAATGGTAACCATTGGACTTTGATGGTAACCATCCTAATAAGTAATATAATAATTTTCCAAATGGGAGGAAATTGAGTCAGTATTGAAATAGAAACTGTTGTTGATAACTAGTCAACAAGCTTGAAGACTTTAATTCATTTATTTTACAGATATTTGAATCTGGAGCCCAGAGAAGAAACTCTCTGAAATTACATCACAGTGGAATGGAGACTGACAGCATTTGGAGAGAAATTCAGCCATACCGAACATAACAGCTGTGGATTACAGGTCTCTTCTCTGTCCATATTCCAAGCCACATAATGGAACCTCCATGAAGGGGTATATTCAATATTTTAAAATTATTTTTTATATACCATTTTATCTTATTTTTTTTCATTTTACATACAACCACAGTTCCCTATCCCTTCCCTCCTTCAGCTCCCCCCTCACCCCACCTCCCATCCACTCCTCAGAGAGGGTAAGGCCTCCCATGGGGAGTTAACAAAGTCTGGCACATCAAGTTGAGGCAGAACTAAGCCCCTCCCCCTGCTCCTGGATAAACTGGGATGGGAAGGGGAGAAAAGGATGGGGGATGAGAACATGAGGGAATGGGATGGTCGAGTTGCTGGAGGGACGGCGAAGGAGAGCAATGAAAGAGATATCTTGATAGAGGGAGATATTATGGGGATAGGGAGAAACCTGGAGGTATGGAAATTCTCAGGAATTCACAAGGATGACCCCAGCTAAGACTCCTAGCAATAGTGGAGAGGGTGTCTGAACTGGCCATCTACTGTAATCAGATTGAGGACTACCCTAATTGTCATCATAGAGCCTTCATCAGTAACTGATGGAAGCAGATGCAGAGATCCACAGCTAGGCAGAGCCTAGCAACTGGAGTCCAATAGAAGAGAGGGAGGAGGAATTGTACGAACAGGGGTGGGTCAAGATAATGATGGGGAAACCCATAAAGACAGCTGACCCAAGCTAAGGAGAGCTCATGGACTCTGGATGGATGGATGGGGAACCGGCAGGGGACCAAACCAGGCCCTCTGAATGTGAGTGACTGTTTCATGGCTTGGTCTGTTTATGGGGCTCCTGGCAGTAGGACCAGGATTTATCCCTGATATATAAAATGGCTTTTTGGAGCCCACTCCATATTCAACATTTACAAGGGAATTACTGCCCCATTTATGTGAGGTAATAATGTTTACATAGTTCTTAAATCAAAAGGTATGAAAATATGTACATCAAAATGTTCCCCCTCACCCATCTTATTTCTCTTTGCTACCAGTAACATTGGTTAACTTGTCTATTGGTTGCTTGTCTATTTCCCTAGAGTTATTATACACACACACATGTATGTATGTGTATATATGTATGTGTGTATATATGTGTATATATATGTATATAATAGTATAATAGCTAAAACTAGCTAGAAAATATATATCTATTGTTATTAAATAATTAGATTCAGAAACAGAATACAGAGAACAAACAAAAGAGAAAAAGAAATTTAGGCATGGACCTAAGTTTGTATGAATGTAGATTTAGTGCATGAAAAATACAGTGTATAAATGATACAAAAGAAGTATGAACCCCTAAGAAAGACAACAGGTTAAGAATCGGCAAATAGAACAGCATAGCACAGGCACACTGAGCTACTGAGATATTTACTTTCTCTGCCCAAAGAAAGCAAGCCAGAACACCTTTCCCTGAAAGCCTTGGTCGGCTCTTTCTGTAGGGAAATGACTAAATTGAAATGAATGGTGCCCAGTAGAGAAGAAATGCAACTCCAACAAAATACATTACTTAATATTTCCTTTGTGTGTATGTGTGTGTGTGTGTTTCTTGCTCTGTTTAAACTTCTAAAACCAATTTTTAAAATTTTAATTATGAACAGAGAGCTATATTTGTTTCTCATCAGTCCTCTAACAAATTATTCTCACACTTCAGGAGGTTAGAAATTCCAAATAGGATTTTAAAAACTCCATGCTTTCATTAAATACATTTGAGTGATATGCATAAAATACAAAAATATACATATTTATGAGAAAACGTAATATTTTGATACTCACATGTGGTGGCATTTTATTTATATTTCCCAATAAAATCTATCTGAGGATCAGAGGAACAAGGTCAGCTGCTAGCTTTGCAAAATTAACACACATCCTTAATCTTATCACTTAACAAACAGGGTCTATCTGGATTCCTGTCAGTTTCAGGTCACACTAGGAAAAATCAAGCATGGAGACACACACCTTTAATCCCAGCATCAACCATAGAATTCTAGAGGTCTATACAGACAGGCAGGAAGTGACAGAGATGGGAGATAGGAGGAAGTGATGTAGCTAGGCTGAAAGAGCCAATGGGAGAACAGAACAGAAAGGGATATAGACATGCAGATATAAGGAAGTCGGAGACTCTCCTTTTTGGAAGCAGCAGCGGTGGTGTAAGGTGAGGCTGGTAGCTGTTCTTAATTCCTCTGATCTCTGTCAGACTTTTGCCCCTATCTCTGCCTCCATGTTTTATTTAACAAGACCGTTTAAAAATTCGTTTACACTCACATACACCATTGGCTAAGCTGCATTCTTTCTGGTGATTCTAGGGAAGAGGCTACTAGCATTTCTTGATTGGTAACCCTGCTTTTCTTCTCTCTGACTGGTTTTCCTGCCTACCTCTCCTTTATGAAGAAACTTTTGTAATTATGTTGGTCCTACCTGCACAATCCAGGATTATATCTTTATTTAAATGCCATATAATAAACCTTAATTCTGCCTTCATAACCACCCTCTTCATATATAAGAGAAAGTTTTGTCTGGTTCTGCCCAGCTCCCACGGCTGCTCAGACCCAAGTAAACACACAGAGGCTTATATTATTTTCAAACTATGGCATAATGGCTCAGGCTTCTCATTAGCTAGCTCTTACATCTTAACCCATTTATATGAACCTATACTTGCCACATGGCCTGTGGCTTACTGGTACTGTTCCATCTTGCTTCTCCTGGTGGCAGCTAGCAGCATTTGCTCAGCTCTGCTTTCTTCTTCCTCTCTCTTCAGTTAGAATGTCCCGCCTAACCTTATTCTGCCTCACCATTGGCCAACAGCTTTATTTATCAACCAATCAGAGCAACACACATTCACAGCATACAGAACAACATCACCATCATTCATAACCTAACACACTCACAGATTCTGGGATTATGATCTGCCATCTTTAGTGTGCATTCTCACCATCAAAATATGTTATTTTGATCCTTTAATCTTCTAAAAAGAAAGAAGACAAGGAAGCAAAGACAAAAGGAATGAAAGCACATGAAACATAGGTGACTATTACACACAGTCAACAACACTTATTGAATCTGATAGGGGAATGGAATGATAGTGGGTGAGTGAAGTGCACTATGCATTCATATACTTGACACAAAGGAATCCATGTTATAGCTCTCAAAGTAAAAAGATATAGCAGTATAAGCACATTATAAGAATGGAAGGAACTAAACCATAAGTGCTTAAGGCACTGAAATTTTCTGATCCATGATTTCTTTATCCAGATACCTGAACCAATATTGCTTACTTCACAGTGTCGTTCAAGGTTAAAATGAGTTAATACATGTCCTTAGAGTTGTGTCCGGCACATATTACTTCCTCAACAATTAATCATTATTAATTTCATCACTATGAGAGTTTCCTGTTGCATTAATTTGCTGAGGCTGCCACAACAAAGTTCCAGATATTGGATATGTTAAAACAAGACAATTGTATCACCTCAGAGGTTTGGAATGAATATTTCAGTAGGGCCAGGCTCTGTTTAAAACCATTAAGGGATTCTTTCCTTGCCTCTTACTAATCTCAACTTGTTTTCAAGCAAATTTTGACAGTTCTTTGCTTATGGAAACACCCACCTGATCACAACCTTTGTGTTCACATAGTCTCTCATGTTCACGCTTCACTCAGTCCAAAGTTCCTCTCTTCATAAGAACACTAGTTATATGACACTAGTGCAATAGGACCTCATCTTCAGTGATTACATTTATAATGACACTATTCCCAAATAAGGTCACATTCTGAGGTGATATAGTTAGCACTTTGACATATCTTTGGTGGAAGGAGGGATAATTGAATTCTTTTTTAAAAATATTTATTTATCTATTTTATGTATATGAATGCTTTGTTTTCATCCACACCAGAAGAGGGCATCAGATTCCATTATAGACGGTTGTGAGCCACCATGTGGTTGCTGAGAATTGAACTCAGGACCCCTGGAAGAGCAGCCAGTGCCCTTAACCACTTGTTTGGTAGGAGCTCCACCTCAGCCCCTGGCATCCCGCTGTGGGCAGACAGTTCCTGGCCTCCACCCCCAGCACCATCCACACCTCGAGCCTCTGGGACTCCTAGCCCTGGTGCAACCAGTGAAGCAGCCCAGCACTGGGCTACACGCTGCTGAACCCACCCCTTCAAAGCCCACCAAACACAGCTCCTCCCAGAGAGGCCAAGACCACTCCCTCGGCCTATTTAAGCAGCATCCCGGAGACTAGAATTGTGGTTCCTCCAGTCTCTTGTCTTGATCTCCTCTCTGAGGGGCCAGGGAATCACCTGGGAATGTTTGCCCATTAAACCTGGCCTTTCCTAATTTGGCCTGATTCTGATTGTTGTGTCAGCCGAGAGGCTTATCCAGGTGTAAGAAACTTATCACCACTGAGCCATCTCTCCAGCCTTTTTTTATACATTGAATTCTTACTACCAATATTGCTAAGGAAAAAGGAAAACTGGTATGCTTATACAGGGACAGTGGGAAAGGGAATTGGTTAAACTTTCAGAGCAGCAGTTCATCAACATGTATTATTTTCAAAAATGTTCTGTCTGGATCATAGACAGATAATTACACTGTAGCAAAATGCTGTTTGGAAAAGGAAGGTCTACACACAAATATTGTTTATAGAATTAAACACAGGGCATAATGGTAGATAATTGGTTAACTAGGCTATGAGCCCTGCACAATGCCATTACAAAAGAAATGATTATTTTGCTGAGTTTCAGCAGTGAAATGCTACATTTTCCACAAAAAACAGAAATAATTGTCAAGAATTCTCTAGCCTTGAAAGAGAGAATTTTATTATTTTATTTTTATTTAAAGTAAACAAAATGAATATTAATGCCTTTATTACCATTGTTAGTATGAGTCCTTTAATACTGATACATTTTGGTGTTCCAGATTGCCATTTAATTAAACCTTAGAATTACTGAAAAAATGCAAAGGGAATTCTCCTATATATCAACATGTACAAATCAATTAATTAACATATTAAATCTTTTAAGAAAAACTTCCTATTTTCATTTTTTTTTAAATTTTTGTGTTTGTGTCTGTCTGCCTATCTCCCCCTCCCTATCCCCACCACATATCTCTCAGGGGTATTGTGGGATGACTCATCCCTGAGAGGCTTGAGGGCCAGCCAGCCCAAACAACTAAAAAAGATACATTCTGAGAGCCAGCCTG
>LZPO01027680.1:47752-73114 GCA_001675575.1 Neotoma lepida
CTCTATGTTTAATCTAGTGGCTGTTCTGTTCTCTGACCCCAAATAAGTTTTATTAGGGTACACAATATTTTGGGGGACATAATATAATCACCACAATGTATTTTCCATGTGATAAAACTGAAACAGTGATTTTAAACCATGAAATTAGATCTTGGGCTGCTTGGATAACCAGTAAGATTGATTTTCAAATTTGATGCCAAGTAGGTGTTTCATAAGAGGTCCAGGACAAGGAACACAATTAATTGGTACAGAATACACTCAGGAGGATAGAAAATCCACAGCCTTGTGCAAAGGCATTTCTAGTATGTTATACTCTCACTGGTCCTGAGGTGAAGGATAGACAAGATGGCATGCTATAATACCATGAAGTCAGAGCCAAATAATGTCCAAATAATGAAAGAATGGCTGGGTATCCAACTTCATCATTAATTGTGAACTCACAGAGATTAGTGTTTGAAAAGTAATGTTGAACACCTCTACACTATAGTAGCACAAAGTATTATTATGTGACATGTGGGATCTAGCATCTAATCTATGTTTCCAATTACTCTGTTTTCCTTTTGTGGTTTTTTTTTAATTTCAAGTAAATTTCCATTTTTTGTACCCCTAGAACCCATTTAGTATACAAATGGACAAACTGCATACTACAGAACCTGTCTCTCAAAAAGTATTTGTTTATCCAAAAATACACTATTGAGAAGACTTCACATGTTTTGTCAAAAAACATTTTCTCTGAGGTGGGTGCTCTGTGAAGAAACTAATTTGCTGACTACTCTTGAACCTCTAGTAGGGCTAATAACTTACGCCTCAGCACTAATGAACCCTTTCTGACCTAAGCTCAGTGACCTTATCACTAAGTCCTCTCTAATTTCTATCACGTTTCCTTTACCTTCTGTCCCACTCCTTAATAGGCATCAGGGCACTGGGCTTCACACAGGCTTAAAAGCTTACTGCTTGGGTTCACAGTTTGATTCTGACACTGAATAACAACATGGGAAAATTATTGAATTTCTTCAATTTCATCACTGTAATAGTATTTAAAATTGTTTTAAAGATTAAATAAGTTATAAGTACAATGTTGGCATATGGTACAGATTACATAGAAGTTTAATAAATAAATAAGCCAATACCTGTACTAGACCGAATTATCTCGGTCCCAACAACATGGCCAAGCAAGTCATACTGATTCAGGCGAGAGCCATCCTGTGCTACTTCCACAGATTTGTTCTTCCCAAGAGTCCAAGAATAAATCACTTCAGCTTTAGTATAGGCATCTATGGCAGAATTGGGTAAAAAAGAAGTTTAAGGGAAAGGAAAATGATTTTCTATCATGCTAAATACGTGTATGTTTTAATAATATTTCATTTAATACAGCCTTCATCTACAAAGCTTTCTAGATACATTCATGTCTCTCACATAAATTCACTCTTTTATTCATCTATCCACTCCTCTAATAACTACTCAGTAAATATTTATTATAATATATATAACATTCACGAAATGAAACTACATATTTTGTACCTTTAATGACCGGCACCTTTTCTTTTCTTGGGGGAAAGAATATGTGGAGATGTGGAAGAATAAACTATCACCTCATTTACAAATGTCCAACTCAAAGGAGACAGGAGCTAGAGACATACCTGAAGTGAGTGATTCAGGCTGGTAATAAAAAATAAACTGCCAGGAATGTAATAAAAATTTCTTCAATTAATGATGAGATGAGCATATGAGATTAGGATAAAAATTCAAACTAATCATATTTTAAGTTTAAAATAAAAATCTATTTTAATAGCAATAATTAATGATTACGATTTTCTTTCATAATTTATTTTTTAACACTTTAATATGAACACCAGAAATCTCACATGTTTTCTTTTATACCAGGTTGTCAATGTTTTCTCTTTGATTTGAAATTAAAATGTCAAATACAGAATTTTTTACAGATTAACCAAAGTGTGAGATGGCGTAGAGATACATAGTTTTTGTCAATATCTTAAATGAATGATTTGATTCCTTCCTAGAGAATTTCTAAACTGAATTTCATATTTACAGTGAGCACCTTACCCTAACTTGGGTACCTAGGCTCAGAAAGGGAAGCTACTCACCATACAGTTTACCCCTTCCCTCCAAGTTTTAAGCTGTCTGTTAAAGTCAAAGAGGGAAAGTATCTCCATCTCATGATGGCAACTATTGTATGTTTAATATGTTCTAGTTAAGTAGTTTACCACAAAGCACATAATTACTGGTGAACCTTCTAGTAAATCAATGTAACCTCTGGTTCTCTGCAAAATTTTGCAATACTGAATATACTAATCATAAGCAAATCTGACATTAATACTTACTCATGTATATTAATTGTGATTTGCACACATTTTATTTAGGACTTGTCTTCAAATAAGTAAGCCATTCTATGATTTACTTATGATGAACAACATGCCAAAAACTCATTGACATCAAAATTCTCATTGGTATCATGACCAACTATATATAATTTTATGGTAGTTTTATATCTGTATTGTCATATGTGTCTAAGAAAATTTCATAAGAGGTGTTTGGGGATTGGCTCAATTGGTAAAGCACTCACCACATAAGCATGATGGCCCAAGTTCAGATCTCCTATCTACCATATAAAAGTCTAGGTACATGCCTATAGTGTTACTACAATAGAGGCAGAAGCATACCTGGAGTTGAGCTTAATGACTAGTACATCAAGCCAAATCAATAACATCCATATTCACTAGGAGACTGTCTTAAATGAAATGTGGAGAATGATTGAAGAAGACACCAGGTGCCAAACTGCGTCTTCTACACACACGACTTTTTAAAATGAAAATTGTACAAGAGATTTAACTTTTCCACATAAATTGCTCATACAAATTGTCTCAATCATTTCTTAAAAATATATATAGGAATACTTCATTCACACTGACACATAATTAGTCCTACAATTATTTTACGTTTGTGTGTATGTGTATGTGTGTGCTCACACATGAGTGTGCACACACATCCCATAGTGTGCATGTAGAGGTCAGAAGACATCTGTGTGTTGGGGAGTCAGTTCTCCCCTCCCAGAGTCCTGGGGATCGAACTCAGGTTGTCAAGTTTGAAGGCAAGTGTCTTTGACCATTGAGCCATCTTGTCAGCCTCAGTAGATATTTTCATATATTGATAATATATTAAATATTTGGATGCCTAAAATTTCCCAGTAGCCACACTTTGTACATATGCTGAAATACAAAACTTGTTGAATTTTAACCTACTTTTTGCAATTCAGATCTTAATTGTACATCTTTCTTGTGCACTAGCACCTCACCTCTATTATCTGTGGTTTCACTTTCAGTTACCTGTGGTCAATGCATTCCAAAAATATTGATGGAATATTCCAGAAATAAAAAGTCCACAAAAGTTAAGTCAAATGCCCTTTGAAGTAACATAGTGGACTCCTTTGCTATTACATTCCTTCCTAGTGGGAATGAATGGATTTTTTCTTTATCTAGCATATGCATACTGTACATGCCACTCATCTATTAATCACTTAGTGGTTTTCCTTGTTATTAGATCATAATGCTTGTGCCTCATGGAACCTTACACAGTAGCCTAATGCTATCATTCACCTCACATCATGTCATTGTGTTACCACTTCACATCATCACAAGAAGCAGAAGAACAGGTACAGTAAATAAGATCAATTGTTCTATTAGTGGTTATCCTTATTAATTTGCCACTGTGTCCAAGTTAAAAAGTTAATTTCTCCATAGATATTTATGTATAGGAAAAAAACTATATACATATAATTGCACAGATTCCAATACCCACTAATAGTCTACATAATTTTATATCTGCAGCTAAATTACTTAAAAATATTTTTAGGCATACCTAAAATAATTTCCATTTCTATAAGGAGATGAAAATTCTCCCATATGTTTTGAAGCACAGCTGCCTCAGTCTATCTTTTAATTCTCAAACTCTGATAGATATAAATATAAGAATTATTTCAATTTCAAGGAAATTATTAATAGCAACTTATATTAAACCCTATATTCAGAGGGATTATGAGGAATATGAGAGCCTATATCAATGATCTACAAGAACTAGTCACAACAGAGCCTCATCTTGTTGTAACCTTCTAAGATTTGAGCATAATGTTATCAGATCATTAATTTCATAAAGCAGTAATAAATATGGGAACTTAGAATTTGGCAGCTGGGTTAGCAGGCAACAAGCTCCAGGGATGCTCTTTTGTCCTGTCATGCTTCCTCCTCCACACTAGTGCTGGTTCTTGGTGTCTACGCCTTGATATTTATGTGAATACTGGGGATCCAAACTTAGGTTCTCATGCTTGTACTACAAGCACTTTACTCTCTGAGCCACCTCTCTAGCCTTTGGTACATAACTTTTTAAAAAAAATATATCAATAAATACTGTATGGATCAAATATGTTATATCTACAGCTCCAATTTGAAACCTTTCAGGAGACTTATTTCTGTAGATGATGGTGGTTTGTTGTGATTCAGCTTTGGAAAAAAATATCTTATGTTGTTTATGATATATCAGGTATTCCAGTTGTAGCTCTTTTAAATATTATCACTGAAAAGAGAGGGAGAATTTCTTACAAATCCTTTCATGTCCTTACCAAAATATGTTCTGATATATACATCATGTGTGCATGCGTGTGTGTGTGTGTGTGTGTGTGTGTGTGTGTGTGTGTGTGTGTGTGATAGTGCTCTTAGAGGAATGTGATTTAACAGCATGCTGTTTTCTTGAGCTTTTCCCTTTGAGCAGTCAACATTAGGATTACTGAATAGCAAAGGTGTGAAGATACAAACAGATGTGTCTCTGTTTAGGAATAGGTGTACTCTAAGGATATGTACCAAATAGAGATGGAACTAGAGAAAAATACAAAATACAAAATACAAAAAATCGTTTTGACAATGTAACTTTTTTTTAAGTGAAAGGTAGGAGATACTTTTAAACCTAAGAAAGAAAATAAATTTTTTGGTAGATTTCTTAACTTAAACTGACTATGTAGATCAGATATTAGTGAATGTTAGCTCCCAAATTCCAACTAAATCTTGAAGCTTGACTCTATACTACTAAACAAAGGTTAATATGGCATTGTTGTTGTTGTTGTTGTTGTTTGTTTGTTTTCTCATATGTAGAATCTAGTGGGGGAAAATAACATGAAAATAAAAGGGAGAACTACTATAGAAACAAGAGAATGGAAATGTGGAAGGGAAATCAGAAAGGAAGTAAGTATAATTAAAGTACATTGTATGTGTATAAAGAACTGTCAGAATGTATCCCTTTACTTTGTACAATTATCATACACTAGTAAAAAAGCCGGATGCTGTAACCCTCATCAGGGAGCTTGCTATTTTCTGAAGGAGACAGAGAGAGCCAGTTGTAATGTAATTCCGACATAAAAAGTATGCAACTTAGTGTGGGAAAAACAAGTAAGTATTATCTGAAACTAGAGGTGAACACTAAGTTTATTGTTTTAAAAAAATGATACTCTTCACATTACTGTGAGCCTTTTGTTGATTTCTGGAAGTTGTTGAAAGTTTCTTTTGACAACTTTTAAAAAATTATTTCTCTTATTTTTGAAATTATAATTTCATCATTTCACTCTCCCCTTTCCTCCCTCCAAATTCTTCCACATAGCCTTTTTCACTTTCTTTCAAATTCAAGGCTCGGTTTTCCATTAATTGTTGTCATATAAATATGCATATAACCTTCTCAGTCTGTATAGTATTACACATATGTATGTTTTCAGGGATGGCTATTTATATTGGACAACTAATAGATTCACTCTTCCATGGAGAGGACTGTTTCCCCACATCTTAGCATTCCTTAGTTGCCTGTAGTTCTTTGTATAGGGTTGAGACCTTGTGGTCTTTCCTCTCCACTTTGTCATGTTCATTAGTGTTGTCCTTGTTCAGCTAATATTTAGGCAGAGTTTTGGAGCCCACTTCGACTGGATGATACTTCTACAAAACAACTCCTGCATCTAAGACTCAGGGAACACTGTGAAAGAAGGGACAAAAAGACTGTAGGAGCCAGAGGATTGGGAAGTTTTTGTGAGACTGTGTCTCCTAGTAATTCAGAAGCTACACTCTTCTGACAGCTTTAGAAAATCCTATCATTGCTTTTATGAAGGAAGCAAAGGTTGTTAGAAAAAACTTTCAACAATTGTTTTTGTCAGCAGTGACAAATGAGGCTTCATTAACTACACAAAATGATTTAAGAGTATGTATCATTCACTCCTTCTTGATGTGCTCAATTTTCCTTCCAAGGTAATGTTCCTTAATTTCACCTGCCATATCCTTAGCATTTATTGTAGCCATGTCATTTCTCTAGACTCTCCAGTCCTTGATCCTCTTCTTGTCTCTATTTATAGTCATTTCTTTACTAATCCCATCATACCATCTGGACAGACAACAACTAAATCAAACACCCACTCTGGATCTCTTAGAGCAATTAGAAATGAGCAAAGTTTTAAATATGTGCTTTCCTATCAGAATTAGATCTTAGCAATAGATATAGTTATTATTAATTTGAAGAAATAAATGGTGTAAAATCAAAAAGAAGAGGGAAAAAGCTGACACACTGAGTCAAAAGTTTTGAAATTTTCAGGAATATTTAAGACTTAAGTGGTCACAATCATTCTTAGTTAGGGTTTCCATTGCTGCAATGAAATACCATGACCTAAAGGCAAGTTGGGGAGGAAAGGGTCTATTTGGCTTACACTTCCGTATCACTGTTCACTGTGGTAATAATTTATCTGTGTTTTCTAATAAAAATTATCTGAGGGTCAGAGGAATAATGCAGCCGCCAGCCACCAGTAGTAAACAATAGCCATGCAATTTAGCACACGCCCTTAATCCATTTGGTTCTCTGTGACTCCAAGGTCACATGGGGATCTAGCAGTAGGAGGTGGTGGCACACGCCTTTAATCCCAGTATCAACCTTAGAGTTCTGAAGATCCATGCAGACAAGACAGGAAGTGATGCAGCTTGGGAGGTTGGGAAATTAGTTAACAGATAGACAGTATAAAAGCCAGGTTAGACCGGAACTCGCTCTCTTTGCTCCGCTTCGCTCCTGGGAAGTAGAGGCAGCTTTGGTGAGTGGTGGCTTGCTCCTAATTCCTCTGATCTCTGTCAGATTTTCACCCTTATTTCTTGTTCCGCGTGTTTATTAATAAGACTGGTTAGAAGTTCTTCTTACAGTTCACCATCAAAGGAAATCAGGACAGGAACTCAAAACAGGGCAGGAACCTGGAGGCAGGAGCTAATAACAGAGGTCATGGAGGAGTGCTGCTTACTGGCTTGCTCATCATGACTCACTCAGCCTGCTTTCTTATAGAACCCAAGACCACCAGCCCAGGAATGGCACCACCCACAATAGACTGGGTCCTTCCCCATGAATAACTAATTAAGGAAATGCCTTACAGCCAAATCTTATGGAGAAATTTTCTCAATTGTGGTTCCCTCCTTTCGATAACTTTAACTTGTGTCAAGTTGACATAAGACTAGATAGCACACAATCTGATCACTTGACTTTATTTAATATAAGTATGTGCTGTGCCTTTAGTACTACATGCTGCTAGTGGCAAACTATTCTTCAAAATTATATATGTTCATGTGTGTGTATATAGTTGTGATGGTTACCTTAAACTGAACTTCATACAACCTAGAATCATATGTTTACGTTGGGCTGGTCTGAGGGAGTATGTATTGGTTAGTTTTCTGTCAACTTGACCTAAGCTAGAATTATTTGGGAAGAGGAAATCTCAACTGAGAAAATGCCTCTATTGTATTGGCCTGAGAAAAGTCTATTGGGCATTTTCTTGATTATGATTAATGTAGGAGGGCCCAGCCCACTATGGGTGGTGCCACCCCAGGCAAATAGCCCTGGGATGTATAAGAAAAGTAGCTGAGGATGCCAGGAGGAAAAGGCCAGTAAGAAGTATTCCTACATGATTTCTCCTTCATTCAATTCCTGCCTCTAGGTTACTGCTTGAGTTCCTACCTTAATATCCCCCAATGATAGACTGTGATCAGAAAGTATAAGTCAAATAAACTCTTTCATCACCAAGTTGCTTTGGTTCAGAATGTTTATCACAGCAGTAGAAAGCAAACTAGGGCAGCACGTCTGTGGGGGGATTGTCTTAATTGACATGAGAAGATCCAGCCCATTGTGGGTGGCACCATTCCCTAGGCAGAGTTTCTGGGACTGTATTAATGGAGGAACTGAGCTTGGCACAAGCAAATAAGTCATCATACATCATACATGCATTGATTTCTCTGTGCTCTTGACTATGGATGTGATGTGATTAGCTGACTGAAGTTCCTGACTTGACCTTCTCATAAGGATACACTATAACATGGAGTTGTAAGCTGAATCAAACCATTTTCTATCCTAAGTTGTTTTTGTTAGGGCACTTTATCACAGCAACTGAAGTAAAATTAGGACACTAGTAAAGTATATCCAAACACTGAGGGTATTCTCCCAAGAGATAACAGATTTTGGAAGTAAAACTGGGAATTTTGGTCTGTGACTCTAGTTCTATTTAAAATTCATATCAGTTGTAACATCTAACATATAAATCCTATACTATATTAATCATAATTAATAGTATTAATCTTAATCCTATATTAGTATCAGGAATTTGGAAATGGTATCAAGAGCAATTATACATCAGTTACTAAGTACTTCTACCACTGATTAATGTTCCTTGGTTTTGCATATAACAGAAACAGAACCACACTGCAGATGTACTTAGATATATGGCTTTTCTCAGTAAGCTATCTGTGATGTTATTCAACTTGTTGAACATAATTGTCACAATATTATTGTATTTTGGTGTGAGTATACCTCACATTTTTAATCCATCCTGATGGGCCCGGGGGTAGTTGCCAGTGTGAGTATATTACAATTAGTTCTGCTATAGCTGTCACTTATATAAATATTAATAAACAAACATTTTTACACTGATGGCAAGAAATGCAAAGTTTTCATACATATATGTTCAGTACTATGAGGTGTGACCAAACAATTTCCTCCAAATTTGCTATAAATCCATATACTTATCATAGTCCAGGACAGTATGGAGTTGCTCTAAAACCTCACCCATGTGTGGGACTTCCTGAGTTTTTCATAGTAGTTACTTTACTGTATGTGTAATGGTACACTTTGGATTTGAATCTTTGTTTCTTTGCTAAGGTAATCATCAGTTACTCAGTAAATCCATATGTGAGAGAGAAACAGAGAAATCCTAAGGTTTTTTATTACTTCCTAGAGATTTGTAAGGTGTTTTATGTATCTGAACATTTTGTCATAAAACAAACTGTATGTAACACAAATATTTTTCCCATCTTCTGAAAAGCTTTATTAGTGTCTTTTTGTTTTGCTTTTGGTTTTTTGTTTTTGTTTGTTTGTTTTATTTATTTTTGTTTAGACAGAATCTTACTTTACTCAGGCATCCTGGAACTCACTATATATCACAGACTGGCCTCAAACTCACTTCTGAGTTTGAGTCCTTCTGTCTCAGATTCTTGAGTGCTAAAGTTATAAGCCTGTGCCACCACACTCTGCCCTTCTTACCCTGCCCTATCGTTCTCTTAATGATATTTTGATTAAGTAGAAATCCTTAATATTTAAGATATCCCAGGTTTCTTCTCAGTTTCAGTCTATGCCTTTGTTCAATTGATCTCTACCTTCTCCAGTTCATGAGGATATTCTCTTACATTTTCATCTAGAAGTTCTGGGGTTTTAGTATGTTTTTAGTTGAAATAGAATTATATTACTTTCCTTCTCTAGCCCCTCCCAGATAGTCTTCCTCGAGCCCCTCTCAAACACCCCCCCCAAACCCTTCTTTGATGGGGATGTCTTTCTGTACATTGTGAATATGTGTTGCTCTGATTGATTGATAAATAAAATGCTGATTGGCCAGTAGCCAAGCAGGAAGTATAGGCAGGATAAGAAGACAAGGAGAATTCTGGGAAGAGGAAGTCTGAATCAGGAGTTGCCAGCCAGACACAGAGGAAGTAAGATGATAAGGCAGAACTGAGAAAAGGTATCAAGCCACGTGGCTAAACATAGATAAGAATTATGGGTTAATTTAAATGTAAGAGCTAGTCAGTAATAAGCCTGAGCTAATGGCCAAGCAGTTATAATTAATATAAGCTTCTGAATGATTATTTTATAAGCGACTGTGGGACTGTGGGGCCTGGCAGGACCCAGACAAAACTTTCTCCTACACCTCTTATGTCCCTCTTCAAGTTGATAGCCTCTTTTTCTTTACTTAGATTTCCAACCCATCTGAAATTTATTTTTACATATATTTGATATAAAATAACATCCAAGATATCCCTCCTTGTCTCATTAATTCTGCACTATTTTTCTATCTTTATAAAAGTAATGTCTTGTCTAAATTACTATAGCTTCAAGTAGGTTTGATTTCATTGCAATTTCTGTGGATTTATTCTTATTCAAGAATCTTACCATCTTAATATTTCCATACAAACTTTAAAATCAGCATTGTTTTCTTTATATTTATCTGTATGCATCTCGAGACTTGGATTAATAATTTTCATCAGTTTTAGAGTTCCTTTTCCTTCTGCAAAATATACATGTATGAAATTCTCACAGTACATTTTTTGATTGCACATAATAATTTCTTCACCATGCTCAATGTGTTTCTTACTCTTTTCTGTTTTTTCTTTCTGTTCTTCTATTTTCTACTTTCTGTTGCCTGTTCTTTAGCTACTTAATCCTGTCTTCTGTTTTATCTATCCATGAACTATGAATTTTAGTTTTACTTTTCTGTCAATAATTCCCAATTTATTTTTATTTATAGATGCCAAATTTCTGTTCAAATTATCTTTTATCTGTTTAATTTATATTTATGTCTTTCTTCTTGAAGACAGTACCCACATGTGTTGTATGTATGTGTGTTTTTTATATGTACATGCATATGAGTATATATGAAGGTCAGAGTTTAACACTGTGTGCCTCAGTCATGTGCCACATCATTACTAATTTTAAGCAGTTCACTAAATGGCCTATACTGGCTGACTAGAAAGCTCCAGAGACGCACTTGTCTCCCACGCAATCCCTCTGTGCTAAGATTACAGGTGTGTACCACTACATATTGCCATGAAAATATATTAGGTTCACCTATATTTCTCTGTGTACATTGTGATTATGCTTTTAGATCTTGTTTTTAGAACATATCTCACTACCCATTATATCTAATAATTTAGTTTTATTTAATTATAAACATGGTTCATAAAACCTTAGAGTTTCCTGATGGAAGCCACATTTCTAACATAGAGACTTCATTCTTCCCTGCCTGTGCAGACAGTGTACAAGACTTACCACCTTATTTCCATAAAGGATTAAGATGTATTACAGCTTTGGTTGAATTTAGTGTGTCTCTGCCCTTCCCTTGTAATTAGTACATAGTCCTCTAACTTTTAAAGCCAATAGTTTGATGAGTTCTCTCCCCCTCTTATTCCTTTCCTTTCCCCCATCCCTTCCCTCCTCCTCCCCTTCTACTACTCTTTTTAGCATAGAGAAACTACAGAAAAGGCAATGTTTTTTTTTTTTTTAAAGTTGTTCCTATTAGGTTTTGGCTTCATCCTTTGTTCATGGGGATGAATGTAGACCAAGCTGTGAATCACAGTAAGAACTAGCAAACATTCCCAGGGATGGAGAAACCATAGGGACAAGTTAATCTATAAGAGGGTCTTTTCTTTCTTCAGACGTATCTCTCCATTAGATCATGGGCTTGCCTCTTTAAGATGCTTGGCACCTTAAGAGATTAGTTACTCAGCCTGGAGTAATATAGCCATCCTCCTCCTGCTCTGGTTTCTAGTCCTACGGAAGTCATAGACAAATAAGTGTTCTTTTTTATCTCTGGTGCTCTTGTCTCAGGAAACAACTTTGACACTTTCCTAAGGCTGGCTTTGAATTATGGCGAGGCTGCCTAACTAACTCCTGGCTATTCTATTTCTCCCTGCCTCTTCCTCCTGTGAGTCCTTCACACCCCTGCCACTCTGTCTATGGTGCCTATCTCTCTTACTCTTTCACTTTAAGCTATCTCTTGTACTCTTTTTATTTTAAGCTTTAATGAAGTTCCTTTCCAAATTTTCAAGGGAAGTTACTCTTTCCCTTTTGGACCCTGTCATGTTGCCTATGATGTGTGCTCTGTTCCTTCTAATTGCTCTTCCACCTCAAGTCTTCATCATGGCTCTCACATTAGTGAGTTGCTCTCTACTAATAAAGATCATTTCTGAAGGATAATTTTAAGTCAGCTCCTTTCTCAAAACTGCCACTCTGATTTCTAACACTACTTGTCTTGTTTGACAGCAAATTCATTAGGATGACTGTCTCTTAGTTACCCTTGAGTTTTCCCTCTACTACACAACTAACTCTCATCAGGGGATCTTGCTGTAGGTCTTTTCACAACATAGCCACTTCTCACCACCTTTACTACTATCACAGGTAAGTTGAGCCATCATCACTGGAAAGATTTCAATAACCTCCATCACCATATCTCACCTTAAATATTGCAATATAAACTTCATTGGACTCCCTAATAATATTTTTCTCTATTAACAAGTTTTAAAACCCCTAATACAGTCTTCTTTCAAAATAAGTCAGACAATATCAACCTTTAATTCACAATATTCCACTCATTCCCTGTTTACTCACAGAATATGAGCCAAGGCCCTTCAATGTTCTAGAAGATTCTGGAGGCTCTAGCTGACTTTATAGTCTCATCTATACCTAGTACTTTCATTCTTATTCCCAGTGGGCAGCCATATGGGTGCTTTGACATTTATTGAACAAGCCAAACACTTTTCTCACTTCAAATCTTTTTCCTGAGATGTGTCTATAACACCTAGAACATTATTTCCTCAGATTTCTGCACCATTTGCCCCATTTCATCATAAAAATTTCTAGTCTTATATAATTTCTTGAACAATTTTAATTTATACATAATAAGAATAAGGAGAATGAGTTGTGCTTCCCTGGATGATACATTTGGTTGTCAATGAAATTGAAAACAGACTGGTCAGTATTGCCTTATTAGAAAAAAAATGTACAAGTAGGTAAAATTAAGGGGATAGGTATCCAACAGCTATCACAATGCAGTTAGGAATACTATACTGTTCTATAGCCCAGCAGAGAGACTATAGTTTGCAAGCATTACGACTGTACATTTCAAAGTACGTAGTGGAAGATGTTGAATGCTCTTAGCATTAAGAAATAATAAATACTGGAAATGATGGAAATGTTAGTTACCCTAAATTAATCATTATATTATATTTATTATATTATATTGTATTATATTATATGTGTCTGAAATATACTACATCCTATACATGTGTATAATTACTATGTATTCAAAGATTGTCCATGGTTCTATTTACTTTATGCTTACTTTTACCCAATGTTTATTTTATATTTCACTATCATATTCTTGTCAATAATACGAGCTCCAAAGGGCTAGGGATTTTGTTTTATTAATAAATTGCATTTCAAGACCCTAGAATAGAGGCTGTTACACAAGAGATGGTCTGTAAATATTTGAGAAACTAATAATTGATAAAATGTCACATATAATTACTTGAGACTTTTCAAATGCAGTTTCTATTTCAATATCATTCAGATGTGATCAACACAGATCTTGATATATTACTCTGATAACTTACTCAGATAGTCTTATGTTCAAAACTGCTCTTGTATTGCCCACTTCTCGAGACTCCCCGAACAAGACCACCACAGAGCTGATATCCGATGCAAGTACAAAGGGGTTTATTAATAGCAAGCAAGCCCGGTCTTGGTTGTGTCCAACACTCTGACTAAGCAGGTGGAGAATAGCCCAGAGCTCTCAGAGTGAAGGGTTTTTAAAGGAAAAAACCGCAAGCTGGGAAGTACAAGCCTTGGCATTACAAGATTGGGTTACTGGTTGGGGTCCAGGGGAATTTTCCATCAAAAACGGTTATTGAAAGACGTTTGGAGCCTGAAGACACTGTCCAAGGACATTTGGGTCTAGCAGATGCTGTTTATCAAAACTATTCCTTGGCCAGCAGCCTTCTCACCCTGGTGGGATCGCCTTGACCCGGGTCCTAACTGGTTGTTTATTTCTCTTGGGGCTATTTTGAAGGCTGCTTTAAAGTTTTATTGAAACTTAGTTCAGCTTCTATCCTAGTGTTGTTAGAAATGAAGTTTTCCTTTAAAATGGAGTTTGTCTTGCTCTCTCACTCTCAAGTATATTCAATTTCGACATCTGCAATTCATTTTAAAATGCACTCTATTGTCTTCTCTGTAAGAGTTGCAGCAAATGGGAAAAGCAGTACTGTAAAACATGAGCAAATTTCCACAGCTTTCCCTCCTATTTACCATTTATTGTTTGCAACTGGATAGTAGTAAGTGGAGGTGCAGGCAGAATGGACATTAAATAAAATATGATGCATTCTCTTGTCCTTAGGAAGCTAACATTTTTTATCCGTTCTTGCTTTGTCTTCTGGAAAAGGACAAATGATGTTTTTATCTAATGACAGCAACCACTCTTAAATAATGGAATAAGATTTGTTTTTTAAGAAAAAAAGCTTGTTAAAAGCCAAGTCTACTACTCTTGATCAGTTAGTACTACTTGACCCCACTCTCCTGACCCACTCCATACCAGCAAGGATTAAAGTCAATATTAGGAGCTTCCAAGGAACAAAGTAGAATACAATACATTTCTTCTAGAAGCAGATCAAACAAACAAAACTCAGAAAATACATACAGCTTCCAAACTTCAGTGGGCAAGCATGCACATCCATGGGGAAATCTTCCAAATGCATAGGACATTCAGCATGTATTGTTAACCTAAAAGAAGAGAGAATAGAACATGAAATACAGCCAAGATAAATGCTATTAAACATAAAGTTCAGTTCTCACTCAACAGCAGTGGAGTACTCCTAAGAATACCATGGGGTTTTGTTTGCTTATTTTCACTGCAAGTGAAGTCTATATGCTAACATACAGTGGATTAAGTGAGCTAGGGAGTTTCTGAAAGCAGCAGCCAGTATTGCTTGTTTTTAGTTACAGCTGATGTGAATCCTACCTTACCACCTTTAGAAAAAATATATGTTTGGCCTAATGGTACTTCCTTAGCTATCCTTCAAGAAGCATAGAAACAGCAGGCCTTGACTCATTCACTCCTAATCACAGCTTCATTATTTCAGAAAGAATTCTTCCCAGCAGGCTATTATATGAGTTAGTCAATTTAAAGAGTACATCATAGGGAAGAAAGGTGTAGAAAGAGTATATTTGCTATGACTTAACAGACAGAGAAAACATTAACCCATTGCTGTAGGAGAACACACATGTACGCACACATGTGCATGCACGTGGACACACACACACACACACACACACACACACATGCACACATGCATACCACTCCAAAAAATACAATGGTAATGGAGGGAATCAGAAACCTCAAAGGTCAAATCTGAAGAACTTTCAACAGAAGGATAAACAGGAAGGATCATGCTTAAATTCCTCAGTGGAAATACTGATGGGATATGATTTGTCATATTTATATGTTCATTTCCTTGCATTAGTCTGTCAAAATAATTCATTTCAATGTTTCCTTATGAATTCTTGCAAATCTTTTAAGGTTGAGCTGCCATTGGCTCCAGCAGTATTCTCATAGAGAGATAGAGAGACAGATATATACATACATACATACATACATACATACATATATACATATATAGATACATAAATACAGAAATAATGCCCACACAGTAAACATTTAGAGTTTCTTGGCACCTGGCATCAATAGGTTATTTTTATCTAGTCTTTATACCTCCTGTGTATATGGGACACAGCTTTTGTCATGCTCATGGTATTTTAATAAGCTGAGAAGCTGGTCATCAATTAGAATTTTGTTCATCCTCCCAATACCTTCCTTCTTTACAGAGGCATTTTTGCTCATGGCTTTATAGCACCCAGATTTTCCTTGGGACCATAATTCCTGCTTAATAGAATATCAACATATCACATAGAGGAATTTGTCTTGTTTCATGTCAAGGCAATAGAGAGAGGTGTGTAAGGAATCCAACATACAGACTTTTCATTCATTACTCTTCCTAACCACGCTGCTATAACAATGTCATAGCAAAATCTCAGCAGGTGCTTATTGGTAGGACACTGTTGCCCCATACTGCTCCAGTTTGGTTGGAATGAATGAGATACCAGGAAACATTCATATTTAAAGTCAAATTATAGATATCCATACATCTAGGAATGCATAGAGGTTCAATGTATAATTATTATCATCACAAGGATCATTGCTAATAACTTGTGCTATTCACAGCATTTTACAAGTTCTAAAATACATTCACATTGAGTAATTCCATTCAAGTCTGCTTATGTCATAGTGACCCTGGTTGCTTGGAACAAAAGAGGATGTTCACTCTATTTGACCCCCATGGTGGCCCTGTAAGGAATATGCTGGGAGCATCATTATCATCTCCATTTCAGAGAGACAAATGCAAAGACTTTTTGTGATTTGATCAGAAACACAACATGGAAGACTGGAGCAAGTCTAAAGGTCTTGCTACAATTGCTATCTTCTATATATTAAAAAGTAAATGGCTCTTCAGCTCCTAGGGAATGTATCAGTCATGTGAGAGAAGCTTTAATTACCCATGCTTACCTTTGGATAAACATTTCCTATGTGTAAAGTAGTTGTGGGAAAATATGAAGGAAAAAATGAAAGAATAAGACAGGAATAGGCCATAATTAATGCCCTCACAGAGATTATTGGCATAGGAGGACAAAAATAATACCTACCTATTTGGCCAACCCATTAATACAGAGCAGTAGTTGTGAACATTAGCCTGGATACAATAACATTCTTTTCTTTTGCAGAAAAATTTTGAAGGGATTATAATACTATTAGTCTAAGAACTACACACACACACACACACACAGCATTGCTTGGCTAATAACAAACTCTGCCCACATATAACAGGCTTTTTCTTCTTTGGTTAGGTGGGATGGGCAAGAAATGGATAAAAGGAAGATAAGAAAGTTATTATAGATCAGTTCTGTTCCTAATCAGAAATCACTACCTTTGCATCCTGCCTTTATAATCTATTTGCTGTGGTCTTATTCTCTACATCCCAAAGGCTGACAGGTAGACATAAAATAATTTCCACTTGACATTACTCACAATAGGCAGTGTCTTGGAAATAATAATGTAAGTGGAGAGAAGGAACACAATTTTATTAAATACTCATGGAAACTTTTCAGTATCCAACATGAGGAGTAGGTTTCTCTGTGAAATAAATTTCTCTGTGTCTTCTGTGAATTGTAAAGTCCCATTTACGCCTTTTAAAAGTCAGATTGGTGGGATGTTACAGGCTGGCTTAAAAATTGAGGTTTTTTTTCAAAACACATGAATATTTTTTTAAGTATCCAAGTGTAGCAGGCTTTCTTTGACCACCAGCCCCCAAGTCATGACACAGAGACTTATTATTAATTATGGATGCTCAGCCTTAGGTTAGGCTTGTTTATAGGTAGCTTTTCTTTAACTTAAACTAATCCATTTCAATTAGTCTATGTGCTGCCCTGACACTCATTTATCTCATATACATACTGTCCATCATGTTTTCCTACTTCCTGTGTCTGGCTGAGCTGGCTAGCTGTCCCCTGGCTAGCTGGCTGGATATATCCTGGCTAGCTGGCTGGCTTTCCTTTTCTCTCTGCCCCCCAGCCCTGACTATCCCTATACTGCCTAGCTATTGATGTTCAGCTTTTTATTAGACCAATTAGGTGCCTTAGGCAGGCAAGGTAAAACAGCAACACATCTTTACATAGTTAAATAAATGCAGCATAAACAAATGCAACACATCTTTACATAGTTAAATAAATATTCTATTTACAACATCTAAGAGATTAGTTAGAACTGCAAGGGTCCTTGTCATCATCTGGTTCCAATCTTTTGTTGCTTAAATGGCACACTGAAAATAAAAGCCATGTAGGTATTTGCTAAAGGACACACACCTAGATGTGTTTACTGTCCAGGAGGAAATTGAGAAATGTATACATCCAGTCACAGAACAACCCATAAAGTTCTCTGAAAGGTGCAGAAACAAAGGAAAGAATTATTTTGTTGAAGGCCACCATAGAAGACCTTATGAGAACAAGACCAACCAGGATGAAGCTACAATGGTAAGGTAAGAAAGATAAAGTAAAAGATGGCATTGTGAAGAATATACACATGCTAAGACACAAACCACTACTTTTGGAGCTCTGTTAAACCTTGTGGTATTTTTGCTGCATATTTTTTTCAGTATTTTTGTATATTTCTTCCTTAAATATATTATGTTTTTTAAAGAATTTCATACATGAATACTGTATTTACTTCACTTCTACCCCTACTTCTAGCCCCTCTAACCCCTCCTGTGTCTCTCAAACTCCCTCTCAAACTCATGTTCTCTTCTTTAGTTATTATTATTATTATAGACACATAAATTTATTATTTAAACACAATATTCTCCAGGGATGAGTCCCGTAATCTATTGTCTAGTCCTAAGTGGTCAGCCCTAAACACATTTACATATGAGCAACACTAAATAACTCAGCAGGTTGCATTAGCTACAGGTTTTTAATGGGCTTTTCAAAAAGAAAGATCAGAGACTCTTCAAAATACAATACCAATATCATAGAATTTCAGTCATGATCCAGGGTTTTGGCTGCTTGGATTTCTATGTAAATACTATGTAGTAAAGAAGAGATAATCCAGGAGACTCTTTCCTTTAGGGGAGGCAGATGCAGATAGGAATCCAAAGCCTTTTAAAGTCAAGTCATGCATGGGTATGCCCACATAAACCCCATTATTAAAATGCCCTCATTTTACTTGTATTATGGCACTCTAGTTCCTTTGTCACCCAATCCTTTGCTTTAAGCAGATTTTTTTTATGCCACCACAGTAATAAGTCCATGTTGTATTACTGCCATGGCCTGCTAACTTGCTACTTTGTTAAGAGAAGAATCTCTGAACTCCCTGCTTTGTTCAGAATCAAAGTCTATGTCCACTTAGATTCTAGAATGATCCTACCCTATGTTCCCCTCTTGTTTATTTTCTTGGATCACTGGGCTCTGAATCTTTCCAGATTCTCTGATACCATGACTGTTGAATTTGTGTGCTGTCTGACCAGAATGTTCCTCTTTCCAATATCTGGATGACTGATTTTATTTTATTTTTTTCTTTTGCCATCTTGACTTTATTTAGTATAGGCTACATTTTGACCTAGATTTTAGCCATTCAACCACGGAAACACTCCAGCTGAACAGACTGGTAAATTGAACCTGATGTAGAGTTCATTTCTGAGTATTCAAAAATCTTCCTTTGAACTTCCTTTAACCTTAGACTAATTACTACTTCTAAAGGAGGCTTGCATGGAATGAACTATCCTTCCTATCCTTTACCCCCATAGACAATGAACTTTACCATACTCTTTCTTTTCTCATATCACCTAAGATATACTATGCCATAGACTTTATTTTTCTATGTATCATCTATTTTCTTTCTTTACCATACATTAGGAATTCTTGTCTTTTTTTTTAATGCATGCCAAGAGCCTAGTTCATTGAATTACTAGATTTTTTTTTTCATTCATTAAGGTATATATTTCTATTGAAACCTTATACTGAGGGGTTATAAATTAGACAAAACAGATTTCAAATATCTCTGAAGTTCTAGAAAACTGTGATTTATTTGTAGAATAATATTTTTCTCCCAAATAAATTTTTATTTTCTTTTTTCTCACATAATATATCCTGATTATAGTTTCCCCTCCCTCTACTCATCCCACTTCCTCCCCAGATTCCCTCCCATTGGTTAGGATCTACACCCTTTCTGTCTCTCATTAGAAAATAAATAGGCTTCCCTGGGATAATAGTAAAACATAATTATGGTGGTTTGAGAGAAAATGGTGCCCATAGGGAGTGACACTATCAGAAGGTGTGGCTTTGTTGGAGTAGATGTGGCCTTGTTGGAGGAAGTGTGTCACTGTGGGCATGGAGTTTGAGGTTTCCTTTGCTCAAGCTACACCCAGTATAGAACACAGTTCACTTCCTCTTGCCTGTAGTTGAAGATGTCGAACCTTCGGCTCCTTCTCCAGCACCATGTCTGCCTGCTGTAACATGAATCTTAAATGGTCTTATTAATATAAAACCCAGGGCCAGTTATTGGGGTGAATGCTGAAAGATCAGAGAAACAGAACAAGCCACAGCTAACCTCACCTCTCCAACTTCTCAGCTGATTATCCTGTTTCCTCAAACTGGAAGTCTCCGAGTCTTCATTTGAATGGATCTCAGCTGAACTGCTACTAAAAGCCTGAAAACTTAAGAGGCCTCTAGCTGTTGGTTTTTATGCCTTATATACTTTTCCACTTCTTTCCATCACTTCCTGGGATTAAAGGCATCTGTCTTTCCCAAGCAAGACATGAGATCTCAAGTCCTGGGATTAAAGATGTGTACCACCATGCCTGAGGGCACTGTTTCCACTGTGGCCTTGAATTCACAGAGATCCAGATGGATCTCTGCCTCCTGAGCGATAGGATTAAAGGTGTGTGTGCCACCATTTTCTAGCCTCTATGTCTATCTAGTGGCTGTTCTGTTCTCTGACCCCAGATAAGTTTATTAGGGTGCACAATATATTGGGGGACACAATATGACCACAGCCTGCACACCATCATGTCTCACCATGATAAGAATAGTCTAAACCTAGTAAACTGTAAGCTATCCCCAATTAAATGTTTTTTTTTAATGAGTTGCCATGGATGGTCATGGTGTCTTTTTATGGCAATAGAAACCCTAATACAATAATATAATAATATAATGAGAAAACAAACACAGAATTGGACAAAAACAAACAAATAAAAGGAAAAGAAGACAAGAGAAGGCACAAGAAACAGAGACCACTTGTTCACATACTCAGGAATCTCATAAAAACACTAAACTGAGCCAGGTGTTGGTGGCACATGCCTTTAAGCCCAGTGCTTGGGAGGCAGAAGCAGGCGGATCTCTATGAGTTTGAGGCCAGTCTTGTCTACAGAATGAGTTCCAGGACAGCCAGGGCTGTTACACAGAGAAACCCTGTCTCAAAAACAAACAAACAAACAAACAAACAAAATCTACTAAACTGGAAGTCATAATATATACACAAAGGACCTGTAGGGTAAAAGGAAAGAGAAAACATATATTTAATAAAAAAAAATAAAGATAAAATTAAAAATAAAAAAGGAAAACCTTTTGAACATGGCATTATGAGACAAGGAACCTTCAAAAATATCTTTGAGTTCATTTTCTGTTGGCCATCTACTACTGGGCATGCAGCCTACCCTTAAGAGTAGTTTGTTTCTCAAGGGAGAGCCCCTTGGAGGAAACTAAATTTTCATTTGCAAGTGGCTATCAGTTGGAAATTTTTTTCTGGGTTAGGAATTGTGGCATGTGTCTACTTCTTTCAGCTCTAGGACCCCATCTGATGCAGACCTGTGCAGGCCCGATGCATGCTGCCTCAATCTCTGTGAGTTCATATGGGTGGCAACCTTGTTGATTCAGAGGGCCTTGTGTTCTTGGTGTCCTCCATCTCTTCTTGCTTTTACGCTCTTTCTGCTTTTTCTTCTGCAGGATTCCCTGAGCCCCGAGGGGAGAGATTTGATGGAGACATCCCATTTGGAGCTGACTGTTCCAAAATCTCTCATTGTCTGCATAATATCTGGCTGTGTGCCTCTGTACCTGCTGCAGAAGAAAGCTTCTCTGATGATGGCTGAGCAACACACTGATCTATGAGTATAGCTAAATGTCATTAGGAGCAATTTTATTTCTCCTTTTATATTTTTCATTTTATTATATAAGAAATTATATATATTTAGAACAGTAGAATTTGGTTTCACTTTAGATCCTTGAGTTATCTAGCCTAAGGTTCTTGTTCACTCAAATGGTGGGTTGTGGGTTCCATCTTGTGGAGTCGATCCTAAAGCAAATCAGATACTGGTTGGTACTCCTATAAGCTTTGTGCCACCATTGCACTAGCATACCTGGCAGGCAGGATATCATTGTAGATCAAAAGTTTTGCGGCTGAATTGGTGTTCATGTTTTTCCTTTGGCAGTGTGCAGGTAACTTCCCTGTACCAAAGATTCTAGTACACAGTGGTGAAGGCAACAGCTGGACTTCTCCAACTTCATTCAGTTGTGTAGGTCTTGTCTTCAGCAATGGAGCATTGCTGTCAATTTTTGGAGAATAACCTATAGTCTCTACAACAACCTGGGTTGTTTAGGGATTCCCATGGGACCGCTTTGGCCAACACCTCAATTAGATGTAACCCAACCCCAGTACTAGAAGCTTCATTTAGAGACAAGAGATGGCCAATTCAGGCTCTGCCTCGCCCATTATTTGTCTACTTCATTTAGATCACTTTCATATATGTATATATTTTAGGAAGCTTTGACTATATTAGGTTTCAATACTACCCCTCAAATGGCCCTTAATTTTAGTTCTCTCTCTTCATATTCCCTTTCTTATCTTCCTCTTCCCTCCCATTTCCCCCTTGACCCTCCCATTCAAGGACCCCCACATCTTTTCTAGGGAGATCAATCTGTAACCCCCTAGCCCCTAATTCTATTCCTAACCACTATGGTTCTATACATTGCTGCTTGTTTATCATTGACTTAAAAACTAATGTACACCTATAAGTGAATATATATACTGGTCTTTTTGGGTCTGGGTTACCTCACTCAGGATAATTTTCTTCTAGTCCTATCCATTTACCTGCGAATTTCATTCATTTTAATGGTTGGATAATACTCCATTGTATAAATGTACCACATTTTCATTATCCATTCATGTGTTGAGGGATATCTAGATTGTTTCCAATTTCTGGTTATTATGAATAGAGCAGCAATGAACATGGTTGAGCAAGTGTCTCAGTGGGAGGATGAAGCAGCTGTTGGGTATGTGCCCCCAAGAAGGGTATTGCTGTATCTTAAGCTAGATTGATTCCCATATTTCTGAGGAACTACTACACTCATTTCCATAGCATACAAGTTTGCAGTCCTACCAGCAACAGAGTAGTGTTCCCCTTACTTCACAAGCATGAGCTGTCATTTGTTTTATTGATCTTAGCTATTCTGGCAGGTGTAAAATGAAATCTCAAAGTAGTTTTGATTTTCATTTCCCTGACATTTCTTAGTGTTTCTCAGCCATCTGAGTTTCCTCTTTTGAGCATTCTCTATTTAGGTCTGTACGTCATTTTTAAAAATACTCATTTATTTATTTACTTTACATCTGGACCACAGTTTTCCCTCCTTCCTCTCCTCCCAGTCTCTCCCCCTACCTGATCTCTGCCCCCATTTATTCCTTCTCTACTTCTATTCAGAAAAGGGCTGGCTTTCCATGAATATCAAGTTGCAGTAAGACTAAGCACCCCATCCCTTGTATTAAGGCTGGGCAAGGTAACATAGTATGAGGAATAGGGTCCCAAAAGCCAGCAAAAGAGTCAGAAACAACCCCTGCTTCCATTGTTAGGAGTCCCACAAGAAGATCATATTTAAATTAGGTTATTTGTCTTCTTGATATCTAGTTTTTCAGTTCTTTATATATTTTGGATATTAGCCCTCTATTGTGTGGGTAGTGGTTAAAAAAATCTTTTGCCATTCTGTAGGCTGCCACTTTGTCCAAATGATGGTGTCCTCTGGCATGCAAATGTTTTAATTTTCACGGGTCCCATTTATTAGTTGTTGATTTTGGTGCCTGTGCTATTGGAGTTCTGTTTAGGAAGTTATCTCCTATGCCAATGAGTTCAAGGCTATTCTCCACTTTCTCTTCTATTGGTTTCAGTGTATCTGGTTTAACATTGAGATCTTTGATCCATTTGGAGTTGAGTTTTGTACAGGGTGATAACTATGGATTTATTTGGATTCTTCTACATAAAGCTATCCAGTTTGGTCAGTGCTCTTCATTGAAGATGCTATCTTTTCTCCAGTGTGTGATTCTGGCTTCTTGACCAAAATTCAGATGTCCTTGGGTGTGTGCATTTATGTCTGGATCTTCAATTTGATCTCATTAATGGATGGGCTTGTTTTCTTGCCAAATACCGTGCTGTTTATACTACTATAGCTCTGTAGTGCAACTTGAAATTGGGGATGGTGATACCTACAGCAGTTCTTTTATTATTCAAGATTGTTGGATTATTTTAGCTATCCTAGGTTTTTTTTGTGTTTTCATATGAAGCTGAAAATTGTCCTTTCAAGATCTGTGAAGAATTGTGTTTGGATATATATGGGTGTTGCATTGAATCTGTATATTGCTTTTGCTTATGGCCATTTCTACCATATTAATGCTACAGACAATCCATGAGCATGGGAGATTTTTCCATCTTCTAATATCTTCTTCAGTTTCTTTCTCTAAGTAGCTTATTATCTTAATCTACTTCCATTATCAGTCAGAATCTCTTTTACTGAATTTCAGAGACAGAAAAGCCTGAAAGAAAGCATTAATTTAATTCCCTCACTGATTTTATATGTAAGTTAAATATAAAGGAAGAAACTTGTCCAAAGTTATCTAACATATCAGATTTCTGACTCAGTACTCCATTCAGAGCATTATTGTTAATCATCTATCATGTAAGCAGTGAAGATACATTAGAGGCTTGCTATCATGTTGCTCACTTGGAGCTTACATTTGGCTATGGGAAGGAAAAAACGGATAAAATAGTAAGTTAATTATATTGAATACTAAAAGATGCTATAACTTAGGAAGAAATAAAAAGACTTAGATACAAAGTATGGGACATAAATTAAAATTCCCATGGGGTATTTGGGGAAAAGGAGCATTGAGTAGGTGGCATCTGAGTAAGAAACAGAGGAAATGAACAGTGAAAGTAGGAAGAGCGGCAAATGCAGTGGCTCTCAGGCAGAACTGTGTCTGTTTGCTTCCAGGAGTAATAGCAAGAAGGCTTCTACAGATATATTGGAGAGATTGAGGGGAGAGATTAATAGAATATAAGTTCTGAGAGGAAAGTGTGGGGAATGGACTGTATCATATAATGCCTTCTAGGACATTCAGTTTTCACCAGGTGAAATATGAATGCATTATAAGAGGTTCAGTGTAAATGAGACTCAATTTCACTAATGGTTTAGGATCACTCTGGTAACTGTGCAAAGAATAAATTAAACTAAGACAAGGGCAAAAGCAAGAGGATGAAATCCAACACCCATCATGATATTTAAAGCTCTCAAAATCTGGGAATAAAAAGGCAATTTTCTCAAGTGATAAATGACATT
>LZPO01027680.1:73224-91806 GCA_001675575.1 Neotoma lepida
CCAAGAAGGAAAGAACTGTGGGTGTGGGGTTTCCACTGGTGATACTCAACTGTAAATTTATTAAAATACAACTTAATCATGCACTTTAAGAGAATGAATTGCCTGACATGTAAATTGTATTTTAAGAAATCTATCTAAAAATTAGGCAATGTAAACAACTGGAGGTAAAAATTGGAAAATAAAAATCAAAACTGACTTTATTTGAGGTGACATGCTCATACATTCTGTGTATATCATTAAGATGTTACTCTTACCAAACTGCTCTACAAATTCAAGACAAAAACAAAATAGGTAAGGAGATAGAAAAAAATGGAATTTTGATCCACTGTTGGAAGGATGTAAATTAGTACAGCCATTATCATAAACAGTGTGGAGGTTCTTCAAAAACCAAAAAATGTAACTACTATATATGAATCATCTGTACCTGTTCTGAATATTCAGCTTTAAAAATGAAAGCAGCACACTGAAGAGGTATTTGCATACACATTTGGAGCACTATCATGACACTAGTCACAATACTCAAGTTACAGAAAAAGTCTAGGTGTCCACAAATGGAGAAAAAGATAAACAAAATTTCTGAAAATGATTTGTCAGATACTCTAGGCCTGTAGCCAATTTGAACGCACTAACGATGCTGAGAAACTTTAGGTGACTGTCTAGAAACTTTAGCCAGCTGTCTCTGTCTACTCCCCCAAGACTCCTGAAAGTTACTTGCATCCTTCTCCCGTTTTTCAGGTGTTATTATATTCCTTCTTAGGTCTTTGATGGGATTGAAGACTAACAGTTATAGTTACAATCTTCTTGTATCTTAGCTAGAACATATTAAGTATTAGATTTAGGTTCTTCTGGATAGGACACCTTTTGGAATGATCTCTGTAACGTGCCATTTACCTATGCTCCAGACTCCTCTGGATTTTAGTATGTGTCTCTTGTTTGATGTTGTTCTTGTTGGTTGTAGTTCCATCTTGTCTAGGTCATTACCCCTTATTCTTCCTGGACAATATTCGTTAACCATTCCTATTGTGTATAGTTTTGTGTTAGGTTAGAACTTTCTTATTCAGACAAAAGGGGGAGATGTAGTGGGTAGCTGTTCCAGATTTGACCTGAAAGCACTGCCCCCAGTGCGGCAACAAGTAACTGCCACACATGCCTATGACCTGCCCCTGGGGTGTGGCTGAGATGGGGTCCCTTAAGACCTGAGGTGCATATGTGCTTGATTCTTGATTCCTTGTGGTCCTGGAGGCTGGATTGCAGACCAAGCCAGATTTCTCCATTGTATTGCACTTTATCTCTCCCACATCCTGTAACCGACAACTTATGGGCTGTAAGTTACCCCTGAAATGAACTTCATTTAATTAGCAGATAAACTATGTGGAATTGCTTCTTTAATTGTCACAATAGTACCTCATTCACAATTATTACAATGTAATAAAATACAAGGGAATACATTTAATCAAGGAGGTGGATGATATACACACTGTGATGGCTATTCATGGTTGTCAACTAGACAAAATCTGGAATTAACTAACACCCAAAAATGTCTGGGCACACTTGTGAGGAAATTTTTGCTTAATTATATCATCTGAAGTGAGAAGATCCATTTGTAATCCAGATCTTTAAGATGGGAAGACACATCTTTAATATAAATCTTTTGAGGTAGGAAGACCCACCTCTAATCTTAGAGCCATACCTTCTGCTGGAAGCCTATATAGGGACATGGAAGAAGGAAGTTTTTGCTCTTTGCCTGCTTTCTCACACCTCACTAGCAATTCCATTCCTTCATTGGCATTAAAGCCTACTTCTTAGGGATTCCTGTAAGACGGATTTTTTAAATAGTCGTGTTAAATAAAACACAGAGACAGAGATGGGGTGAAAGTCTGACAGAGATCAGAGGAATTAGGAACAGTTACCAGACTCACATTAGACTACTGCCGCTGCTTCCAAAATGGAGAGAGACCTCCACTTCCTTCTACCTCCACTTTTATATCCCTTTCTGTTCTGTTCTCCCATTGGCTCGTTCAGCCTAGCTACATCACTTCCTGCCTGTCTGTATAGACCTCCAGAATTCTATGGTTGATGCTGGGATTAAAGGCGTGTGTCTCCACATTCCTAGTGTGACCTAGAACTCACACGGATCCAGACAGACCCTGCTTGCTAAGCGATAGGATTAAGGGCGTGTGCTAATTTTGCAAGGCTAGCAGCTGACCTTGTTCCTCTGATCTTCAAATAAATTTTATTGGGGGACATAGATAAAATACCACCACAGATTCCAGTGTACACTGGAGACCAGCTGAGATATCAAGCCTTATGGACTTAACAATTAATGGATCCTTAAGCCTGCCATACATGGTCAGCCATTATTGGATTAGCTGGACCATGGCCTGTGAGTTATTCTAATACATCCCCATAGGGATGTATTAGAATATATATATATATATATATATATGTATATATGTGCGTGTGCATGTATGTGTATGAGAGATAATCAATATAATGAGTGAGAGAGATAGAGACGGAGACAGAGAAAGAGAGAGAGACATACTCATTCTATAAGTTCTGTTACTTTAGAGAACCCTGACTAACACACATACTAAAAACTATAGAAGAGCAATGAAAAACATTGAAAAAGGCAAAAATAATTGAAAATACATCCCCTATTCATAGATTGGGAGAATTAATATGACTAAAATTACTACTCAAAATAATTAATATTATAAAAATGCTACTCAAAATGACCTATATATTCAGCAAAAGCCTTTTCAAAATACCAATAACATTTTTTCAGAAACAGTCTTAAAATTCAAATTAGTATTATTGTCTTAAATAGCACAAACAGCAGAGCTACAGGCATTATACTACCTAGCTTCAAATATACCACAAACATTTGCTCATAGAAGAGCATGATACTCACTTAAAAATAGATGCATAGACAAATGGGACAAAATAGAGAGCACAGAAATTCATATATTCACAATCAATTGATTTTCAACAAACATGCCAACAACACACAAAGGTTGAAATGATGTTCTGCTTAGCAAATTGTATTATGAAAAGTGTTCATCCATTCACAGAAAAATGAAACAAGATTCTTATCTCATATAACTTACAAACATAAAGTAAAATCTAATTAAAACCTTAAGCACAGTACCTAAAACTATGGCTGCAGGAAGAAAACACAGAGGAAAGTTTCATGGCACTATTCTGCACAATGAATATTTGGACATGGCTTGAAAACCACAGGTAAAAACTAAAAACCGACTAATTGGCTTACAATAAATTAAAAAGTTACTGCACAGTAAAAAAACAAACAATGCAAGAGAGAGCGTATAGAATGGGAGAAAATATATAGAAACATATATCTCACAATGGATTAATATCCAAAATATAATGAACCAAGCCAACTCAATAGCAAGAAAACATAATCTACTAAAGAGCAATGGATCCAAACACGTGTTTCTTAAAAGAATGACCAACAAATGTAAGAGAAGCTGTTCAATATCACTAATCAAGGGCATGCAAATTAATACCACAATAGGAATGGAGGGATGGCTTCAATACAAGCCTGGCAACCTGAGTTTAATCACTGGGACCCATAGGTTTGAAGGAGAGAACGAACGGAGAGTTGTTGAATTCCACATGCAAGCTGTGACACATGTGCTTCTCTTGTGCACTATTCTCTCTCTGCACATGTACACACACGGGCATGTGTACACACACACATGCACACACACAACTTTAAATAGTAAATAAAACATCAAAACCATATTGTAAAGTATAACCAGTTAATAACACATCTCAAACTTGAAAGTTGCCAAGTAGAATCAGGGCTACCACCCTAAAATAAGTGAGGTAAGGCATTTGATAATTAGCTCGATTTAGCCAATTCTCACTGTGTATCTACATAAAAACATAATTTTATATGCCACAAATGCAAACAAGTTTTATTTGTCAATTTACAAAATCAGACCTCTAGACTTCAAACCCAATTTTGCCAGCTAGAAAGCATGCTAGGTCTCTTTTTCAATAGCATATTTACAGATACTAGTTAACGCTCTAAGATTGGATTTTATTAGGAAGAAAAACCATAGATTCAGACGAATTGGGATTTAAAGATGAAGATTCATACCACTGGCTTAATGTATTTCTACAAAGTCAAGATATGAGTTATATTAAACACTTCAACCATTCCCTATAGCCTGAGGAAGCTTATACAGCAGACAGAAGCTATATGTATCAGAATCTCAAAGTGAAAAGGAGAATAGAGTTAGGGAAGAAGGAAGAGATAGAATATGGCACTTTTAGGTGTTTATTCCAGTGGTAATACCAGGCCATATCATTGAGGTAAGAGTCCCTGCTCTCAATACCACTAAGTAACGAATTTCTTTTCAATCTCTTATGAATTAATATGAATTGATAATTTGTTTTAGTGTCCTGATTGCGTCCTTCCTGGAAATACAGTTTCAAAATAATTGCAACTATGAAAGATCATTCTTACTATGGTATTTGCTGGATTTTTCTTTTTACTATACCATTCATGAAAAAAACATGTATTTCCCTTGTATTTATCATACTGTGCTTTACATTTTTTTAGAATTTGGGAGTAGATGCATATATCTTGTCTCTTGAACTAGATTGAATACCTATGGGTAAACAAATTGATTTTATATTGGAATACACTCAAAAGCTTTAACACAGGGAGAAAATAAGCAAGCCTCAAAGCTATAGAATCTAGTTTCAGAGTTCACTATGGTCTCTTCTTGCCCTTTTGAAATTCATATGTTCAAACTTTTCAAAGAAATAGTATTTGGCTGGGACCTTTCAGGGGTGATTAGGTCATAGGGGCTCTACCCCTCATGAATTTAGAGCCTTTATAAAAGAGACCTGAAGGAACTTTGCTAGCAACTGCAGTTAGGTAGGGACACAGCAAGAAGGCATTATCTTTGAAGTAGATAGCTTAGGTTAGACAATCAATCTGGTAGAGCCTTGATCTGGACTTCTAATTCTCCAGAAAACTGAACAATAAATTTGGCTGCCTATAAATTACCCACTTCAATATTTTTGTTGGCACAAGTACAGGGACCCTCTGGAAGATTGAGGTTCTGGTCCTCGTGTCTTGATAATAACTCTTGCCTTGCTAAGGCATTTGCCCTTTTCAGTATCTCCCTTATACTGCAACCTGTAGTGTTCATTACAGAGAATGCTGTGGAATGAGCCACAGGATTTTCATTCATTTAAACTATAGAATTAATATGAATGCAAATGGATCAACTAGATTATAGCTGCTACAGGAAAAACATTTAAATGATTCCTAGAATTTTGCTAAGTGGAGACACAAACGAAGGGAAACCCTAGAGAAAACTCAAGTATAAAATGTCTTGGGGTGACTAGAGTTCCAAAGACTAAAGAATATTGGATACATTTGTATGACTGGGCTGTTTGGCCAAGAGACAGCCATGCTAAGAGTAATGAACATAGGAGTTCCCAGTTTAAACTCCACAGGACAACAGGGTCTTTGGAGTGCAGTGTGAGCTCCACTGTAGACAATCTGTCAACTAGGCCTTTTGGAAATGGAGCAATATGCTCTGTGCTGAGAGGGACATTATTTCTAAAATCTAAATGATGAACAACACTATCTAGAAAGAGTTGCTAGGCAGACTATTTCTGTAATCATGGAATAAAGGACAGGATCTGGAATTTATGGTGCAAAAGAAAGGATAGTAAATAACTAATAGCCATTATCAGTACAGGATGAGTCACTTGAAATATGCCCTCCCAAGCACACAAACCAAGCTGTGCATTAGTCACCAGAATCCCAGTTGTCTGCAGACTAACCATTAAATTCTCAAGCTAGAGACAGGAGAGCCAGTGCACAGTCAGGAAGGCCATCACCTTATCACCGTATCCTTCAGAGGATACATCATGAGCTCAACAATTACATCAGAGTTGTAACTCCATCCTCGTTTTCTGACGTTCCAATCTCCATTCATCAGCAAATACTTGAGCTTTCACAGAAGATTCTGCATCCATCTTTGTTCCCTGCTTGAATGCCTGTTCTTTCTATGTACAACACATCTCCTTCTAATCTATGCTTGAACTACCTATGTCATGATGCTTTGTTAATATAATATGGACATCATGGTTTCCTACAGCTCCCAGAAACCCCAGAGTACTTTGTACAAATATTACAATCCTTAACATAAAGGTTTCTAAGTGTTTGGGTGCCTGGCTTCTGACAGAGTACTTCTGTTTGTTATCGTAACCTATATCTAGAATACTAGTTGACACATAGCAAACGGTTGCTATGTGCTTCATGATGTATGGGTGCACTCAGCACACAGCATCATTTGTGACTGACTGAAGAATTCTACTATTTATTCTTTCTTGGCTAATTCTAAGCCTCCTCAAATCCCCAAAGGAGACACTCTCTCTTCTATGTTCTTGCTGCTCTTTATTAGAGTAAAGCTCACTAAATGTGGTTCAGAGCATAAGGAACTGCAGGTAGAGTCTCCTAGAGCAAAAGCCATTACAAAAAGGACTGTATGAAAGAAAGCTGTCAATGCTTGGTTGCTCTGATTACATTAAATCCTATACTATTAAAAATCTTACCCAAATGCTTTCTCTTGTTTCTAGTCATTTCAGAGGCACTCTATAATAAAAACTCAAGTGCAATGTATTAGCATCTAAACTAGGAAGAGAAGAGCGCTGCTATTAAAGTTTAGGGGAGAAAGTGCCTGGCATCATGCAGTTTTTAACATTCAATCAAACGATCTTCAACAAATCCCAAGTACATTAGCAAAACTGACCCAATCATACAATCAAAGAATGAACGAAGGAATCATAATCTCAGCATGACAGATATCATTTCTCAGTTGGTTCAAAACATCACTTTCCTCTTGATGACTCAACATGGAGATAGCAGTGACTATTTCCTTTGTTTTTCAGCTAAATATAGGACACTATTACTGCATAGCACAACACATAAAAGACATTTTGTACAATATATTCTATTTTACAAACACTCACTGTCTGAAAGCTCTCCTGGTTTCCAGACGTGCACTTCCCAATGAAGCTCATCATGTCCAGCTCATATTTATTACTTAAAAGTGGTTCAAAACCATCACCATATTTCAAGAAGTGGTGCATCGTAGTGTGAGAAAGAAAATCTGCTTTAACTGTGAGCTGGGTTTCTGTATAGTTCTTCTTTTAGGGTTATAACTTTGGTCTAATGAAATTCCAGTTTCTTTACTGTAAGTTTGAGGGTATCAACAACAAAATAAAAACCTCCAGACAGAGTGACCACATGCTAGGATGTATCACACAGTTCTCACACCTTATCACATTTACTATTGGCAACAGCTTTAAAAGCCAGATATCACTATACTTCATGTTATTTAACAGAGAATAGCCTAGGAACTACCTTACTACACAATCCATTTCCTTAATCATAATCATAACGCTACACTATGACTTAGTACTAAATGTACATGATAATTGCTATGAAGATTAAGTGAGACAAATAAGTATAAAGCACCTAGTACAGTGTCTGGTACAATGAAAATCCTCACGAAGTATAAAATTTATAGTCTTTCCTTCTTGTTAGTTAAATATTGAATTCTTCTCTAATATTTAGAGAGTTTGTTTTTATTATTATTATTAGAAGAACTGCAATCTATTCACTGTCCAAGAAAATATATCACATACATTCTGAATGTTCCTTTTCAATACTGTACTTGGCCTCTAAGTCCTATAGAAAATCTCCTTCATTCTTGTTTGCTTTACTACTCTGAATCTCCCCTACCTTTGTTCAGGGCCTTGTCATTCCCTAGACCATGAATACTCCACTAACCAGTATCCTCATTGCCAACTGATCCTTCAAGAATACAACCAGATGTTTTAATTTTAAAACAAATCTAGAATTCTTTTTTGCACACAGCAGTATTTCTTTTCCCAGCATGGCTTGCTGGTAAGGAATATACAGATAACCCCCTCCACCAAAAGAAGGATACTAGAAATGAGTGTCCTCTCAAAGCCTAACTAACCCACAGTCACCTCCCACATATCAATCTCTGTTCTTCCTCTTTGATTCACTTCATAAAAACAAGCCAGTGCTGTTGGAAATTATGTGTTCAATATGGTAGAGCCACAGGATGAGTGGGCCTTGGGTCCTTGAACACATCACTTCCAAATGAGCCTGCTGTCAATGAAGAACATCTGCTTTAAGCTTAAAAGAAGAAATACATTTCCACCCCATTGATCACATTTGAACTTTCATACATTTTTGGGTTTAGTTGTTTTAGCACAAAGAATCTCATCATGTCACTCACATTTGTTTTCTTTTTCTTTTGTTATTCTTTTATTTTTATTTTATGTGTATGGATGTTTTGCCTACATATATGTCTGTATACTATATGCATGCCAGGTGTCCAAGGAGGCTAGAACAGGGTATTGGATACCATGGGAGTTACACATGGTTCTGAGCAGCATGTGGCTGTTGGGAATTGAATTTAGGTCTTCTGGAAGAACAACAAGTGTTCTTAGCTTCTGAGCCAGCTCTCTGGCCACATTATTAAAAAACAAAACAACAAACAACAGTTTCACTGTGTCACCAAGGCTGTTCTTGAAGTTCTAATGCCCAAGTGCTGGAATTACAGGAATGTGTGGCCATGTGTAGCACATCACAACAACAACAACAAAAAAAAACCCAATAATATTTCCCCATAATTACAGGTCTAAGGTAGTCTGTATCTAATATAGAAATCCTTCCAAATAGTGACATCATTTGACTATATTTCCCTCTACACTTTTTTATTTATTTTTTGAAATTAAAATATAATTACATTGTTTTCCTCATTCCCTTTCCTGTCTCTAACCTCTACTCTTTCCTATTACTGTTATGCAAAACCACATTCTCCTTGGCACTCAATGGGAATTTTAACATTTGAATCATTTTTTTACACAAGTTTTCTTTTTTTTACTAAGTTTCTTCATTTATTTTACAAATCAACCACAGTTTCTCCACTCTCCTTTCTTCCCCTTCCATGCCCCCTCCTCCTGTCTATCCCTCTCATCTACTCCTCCTCAGTTCAGAAAGGGGCAGGCTTCCCATGGGAGTCAACAAAGCATGGCATGTTGAAGTAGGACCAAGCTCTCCACCCTCCTCTGCATCAAGGCTGAGGGAGGCATCTCTGAATGGAGAATGGGTACCAAAAATCCAGCTCATGTGCCAGGGACAGATCCTGATCCCACTGCTAGGGGCCCCACAAACAGACCAAGCTACACAACTGTCATCCACATGCAGAGGGACTAGGTTGGTCCCATGCAAGCTCCCTAGCTGTTAATATTTGTATTTTCCTAGGAGACTTCTTTGGTTATAAAACCATACAAGCCTCTAATCAGGCATCAAGCACTGTGAGTGCTACTTCTAGAACATGCTACATCAAAATTTTATTTGCTGGAATAGATAAAAGTAGCTTGAATCCACATAGAATTGTATATAACAAATAATGGCAACATTTTGAGAAACTCATTTGTATTTTTTAAGTTTCATCTTATATATCAGTTCAATAAGCATAATAAATATCTATAGGCATATATATTGAATAGGTACTGCTAAGATTTAAGATTATATAAGTAAGTGAATGGCACATAGTAGGCATTCAATACTCAGCAGTTCTCAGCAGTTATCTGTTATTAGATGAGTACTACAGTAGCTTCCTTGTTAAGCACCTTCTTCATAATTTTTCCCTCCCTTCAATCTGCCTTGTTCATGTTCTCAGAGTGTTCTATCTAAAGTGTAAATCTGTTTGATTTCTTCCTCTGAAGTCCTCTTTTCCATGAATCACCATCATTGTTCTGCCAACATAATCTTGTAGGTGCCTTTCCCCAAGCCAGACCACTTACCTAACTGTTCTCTGGTCCTATTACACTGATATTCAGTGTGTTATTACTACCTTATTCCCTTATATCACAGGCCTATATGCCTACTATACCCTTTCTGTACTACTTTTTTTCCTTGTTTCTGAATATAGTTTACTTTTATACATCTCTTAGTTTTAAGTTTAAAAGTGGTTTCTCACAGTGATACATGGCTTTCATCACTGAGAAGGCAGAGGTCAGTGTAGCACTTGAAGTTCAAGGCCAGTTTGGTCTACATAGTGAGCTCCAGACCACCTAGTGAGATCTTATCTCAAAAGAAAATGCAATTTCTCATGTGATTTACTGTAGATATGCCAATAGGCTAATTTTGTTGTCCTTGCTACATTCTTACTATGCTAGCTAATTTTATGTTGTCTTAACACCAGCTAGAGTCCTTTGGGAAGAGGGAACTCAACTGAAAAAAATATCCCCACCAGATTGGTCTGTGGTCAAGCCTGTGGTATATTTTCTTAATTAGTGATTGATGTCAGAGAGTCTAGCCAATTGTGGCTGGTGTCACACCTAGGCACATGGCCCTGGTATATATAAGAAATCAGGCTGTCCAAGTCGTAGAGAGCAAGCAGGTAAGCAGCATTCTTCCATGGCCTCTGCATTACATTTTTGTTTATTGTTTGTTTTTTGATGCTTGGGTATTATTTTATTTTCTTCTTATCCTATGATTCCATGATATTTTGTACATCTGCCTATGGAGGGGTTTTGTATTATTATACATGCCTCCTTAACTACAATACTATGAAGTCTTTTTTAAAAATTATATGCATTGGTGTTTTGCCTGCATTTATGTTTGTATGTGGGTGTTGGGTACCCTGGAAGTGGAGTTACAGACAGTTGTGAGCTGCTATGTGGGTGCTGGGAATTGAACCAGGGTCCTCTGGAAAGGAAGTCAGTGCTCTTAAGTATTAAGCCATCTCTTCAGTCCATAAAACACTATGAAGTCTTTAAGAGGTAAGTGGTGTCTTACTTATCTCTGTAGCTTGGTACATCTCAGAGTCTTACACATCCTAAGTTCTTATAAATATGTTGTTAGTCAGATGATTCAATGGAATAAAATCTAGTTAAATTTTATGAGTACTTTCCATCCTATTAAGAAGCTCAAGAGGATTCTTATTATATTACTAACATCAGGTATGATGAACATTACATATTTATCCTTTGTTTCACCAGTAAGTATTATATCATTATTAAAGAAAGGGTTCACTATATACTCTATCTTGGATAATTTAGAATAGTTCATAAATGTGTATATTATGTTGAGCTAGTTCTGTGAAACTTCTGTGCTGTTCCAATTTTAGTATGTGTGCTACTGAGGTAAGCAGTGGGTAATAGGACTTAGCCTACATTTCATGGTCATCCTGAATTTCCAAGATGAGGTAAGGCAAAAGTTCCCTAACTGTCCCAATTATATACTCATGAAAAACCTGGTTCAATTTTTCCAAATATCTATCCTTCAAAGTTTTCCAGTGGAATCCGGAATAAAACTAATGAACATCACAATAATTATAGCAATGCTACAGAATGAGTCTTTCTGAGAAATTCTAAATGGTCTGCAGGCCTTATTAAATTTCTACTTTCTATGTTGCTGCAAGGCAGGCAGCAGCTAGTGTTATTAAATGAAGAACTGAAGAAAGTAAACAGCTTGTGACTGTGAAGGTCACTAGATGAATCACTTGTGGAGCCATAAAAAGAGCCAAGATTTTATCTTGGAGTTTTGAGCCTCCACCAACCTTCCCTCCCAAATTCTGGAATCTAAGGTGTACTCTCTGCCATGCTAGGAAAATAATGGTTTCATCAACCTTCTGTACTTCTGTTCTGTCTGGAAACTATATTTCAAAATAAGCATAAAGGCATTCTACCTATACACCTAGCTCATAAATCCCCACTTTCTCATCTGATTCAGAGTATAGAGACCTCAATAGCTATCCTCTTCTTTCTGGTGACTAATCATTTGCTTTGCTTCATCTTTGGCCCTTCTCAAGATGCATCTTCATGTTCTCTCTAATTGTTCAGTATTTACATCCTCCCTTTTCTTTTCTGCCTCCCTCTCCTCTAAAACTCAACTATGCACTATCTAATATTTCTTTTTATAAGATTTATTTTTATTTGTATGTGTGTGGGGGGGATACATTTGAGTGTAGTGCTAGTAGAGGCCAGAAGAGGGTGTCAGATCTTCTGGAACTATATATAGGTAATTGTAAGACAGGGGTCCTGGAAACTGAATCCTAATCCTCTGCGAGAGCAGTAAGCACTCTTAACCACTGACCCATCTCTCCAGGGCCCTCTTTTTCTTTCACTGCTCAGGTCCTCCTTTGCTATTTTCATCATTCTCTTCTACTTTTAAATTCTCTTATTCACATTTTTAACAATGCACATCCTCAGTTTATCATTCTATCTGCCTCATTCCATTATCTTGTCTTCTGCTCACATGTATTCTACTCTATCCTTTCCACGATGGTATTAAATAGAATGTACTTAACAACCTCTTTTCCTTCCTCCACTTTAACACAGTTGTGCCTCTCTTCCGTCTATTCCTATTCTGATGTTCTATTATCTCCAAATTATTCTTTTACATCATGTGCATTCATATATCCCACCTGTCTTATTTGCCCTATTTCTTTTCAAGCATACATATTTTCACATATGATGAAAAAAATTAACTGTAGTTTTGATGCCAACCCTTGTGCTTCCCTGTCATAAGTGTTATTTCTGCAGTGTGCTCTGTGTTTATCTTTCTATCTGCTCTTTTCTGCTGACAAATATGTACTAGACTTTCCATTTACAGCAAATAGAACCTGATCTTTAACTACTCTGTAGACATTATACATCCCCATTTTCTCCACTTTCTCAGTTTCCTCATCTCTAAGGTAGAGATAGTAGTCCCTAGGCCTTAAGGTAGTTATACATGTTCAGTGAGTAGAACATTGGCAAGCACCATGTTCATGTGATATTGATGTTGATGATTGTAAAAAAACATTGCTAATACAGTGTTCTACAGTTCATTCTCATCTTTTGAAAGCTATCCAATCCTTTAACATATCTATCAACATTTTTATAGTACCCAGTAACAATTCCATCCTCATTTTATGCATTGGTGCTACCAAAATTTGTCTTAGTTCATTTTTTTCTTTGTGAAAATACTTGGCTCATACACAGAGGTGTGCTTTACCACTCTCTTAGTCACTCCTCAATTTCAACCAAGATGGCAATCAAGATTATTCATCACAAGGACATGCCTTGTTAACGTTGACAACCGAAACACATATCCTCAAGCTGTATTTAACATGCAAATAAAAATATGGCAAGATCATGATTCCACCTAACATTATACATCTCTCTTTCATCCAAACCACATTAATTCTTTCCCTTCAGTTTGAACACTGCTGAAAGGACTAAACTCTTTACTGATAATTGAGGCAAACTCTTAACTGTGACCTCCTATAAGATGAAAAGAATTTCTTTCAACATACAATGAAACGTATTAAACACCTCCATTTCAAAACAGGAATAGGGACAGAGACAGAGGGAATTTGGCAAATGAAAAAACCAAAACTCAGTAGTGAATATATTAAATTCTACACCTCTATGTTTAGAATCTTAGGAACAGAAAGGACTCAGGCAGTTTTGAATCTTATTACCTTTCCAGTAACAATATACATGGTTACTTCCTTGGTCTGGCTCTACTTACTCCCAGCAATTTTCCTCAGTAGACATTGCATTTTCCTGTCATGCCTAAGTTCCTGTATTTTCATCTTCACTCTCACAGCTACATATACCTCCCTCTCAGGGCTGCCCAGGGAATTTGATTTTGCTATATATCTCCTGGCCTCCCTGTCTTTCCTTTGAAATTGTAGACAAAGTCTACATGATCCCATGATCTTTGTACTTTTCATACATACAATAGCATCGAATATAAACTATTAAGGTCTGTTGCCAGCTTGTATGGTAGTAGGACCCACTTAGACTATTGCAGTAGCAGGTTTAGAGTGTTGGATGAACTTACATTGAAGGTTTACATTTACCCGTTAGATACAGGTTATCTCAATAACTCAAAATTGACAATCATTAATATGGGCACAGGGTTCAGGAAATAAAAACTGATAAAAGTGAAGCTATCAAAAATACAAAAAGAAAGCACAAAAACCAAGAAAGTGTTTCTTTGTTGGAGCAAAGAATATTATTATATTGCAAATGTTTTCAAAATTGCATTTTGGAAATTGTCATCAAAATGCCATGACATCTGCCTTAGTCACTGTTCTATTGCTGTGAAGAGACACCATGAGCAAGGCAACTCTTAAGAAAGAAAGCATTTAATTGGGAGGTGGCTTACAGTTTCAGAATTTACTTCATTATCATGCTGGGGAGCATGGGAGGATGTATGGAACTAGGGCTACGTCCTGGTCCATAGGCAACAAACAGAGACTGGGCCTGGCATGGGTTTTCAAAACCTCAAAGTCCATCCCTAGTGACACATTTCCTCCAACAAGGCCACACTTCCTCCAACAAGGCCACACTTCCTCTAACAAGGCCACACCTCCTAATCCTTCTAATCCTTTCAATTTTACTCCCTAGTGACTCCCTGTTTATGCTTTTTCTAATGTTTTTGTAAGTTTATGTGTTTAGGTGTTCTTAAAGACATAAGTGCCTCTGTCCAAATATATAAGTCTTTGAAGATGTACATATTTATATATTGAGCCTATGGGAGCTTTCTTATTCTACCTACCACAACATTTAATCATGCAAATGACAATGATAAGCATGAAATATAAAACTGTGCAGTTTTTATGCATTGGGATGTAGGCATAAAGGTACATATTTTTTATTTTATAATTATTTCAATGATAGATGTAATCTGAACTTATTTGGAAAATTTACTCATATCAAACTACTATACCCCAGGCAATGAGACATATTTTTTATTTTAAATGTTCTAGAGAATATCTGTCAATATCTCTTTTGTTTTTTATAACTCAATCACTGGGCTATTCTGTCACTGCATTTAAAACTACCATGCTCTAATGAGCACAGTGTTTATGCTTTTTCTAATGTTTTTGTAAGTTTATGTGTTTAGGTATTCTTGAACATATATGTGCCTCTACCCAAACATATAAGTCTTTAAAGATGTACATATATATATGATATAAACTTATACTTCTTTGTGTCTCAGAATGTTCATATGTGTAACTATATGGAATATAGAATATACAAGCATGTATGTACACATGTAAATGTGTTAAAAGTGTGCTTATGCATCAATATATATGTATAAATATATAAACTTGAAATATATACATATATGCTTTTCAAAATACATACTATACAAATCTATAAACTCAAAAGAATAGTATGTATATAAAACTATTGAATTCATATATATGTATATATTACTGAATATATATTAAAATATAAGACACATGTGTCTGTATGATAAACCAAAGGAATTTTCAATGTATAACCTAAAACCTACTACTTTCGATACATGTCCTAGCTCCAAAATATTGAGTGGGGGTTACCACTTTCTTACCTCATTGTATAGAGGAGGGTCCCATTGTCTACCAGTCTGAGCAGCTTGTTGGGTGTGGTCATATTGTGAGCCACTGATTTCTTGCCATTGTGGAAGAAGGTGTCAGGAGTCCATATCTTACTAGCCAGAAGATTGTTCAGTGGAAGGATCTTCATGGGTCCATCAAATTTCAGTCTTTCATCATGCCATGTCTGTCTGAAAAATACATCAATAGTATATTCCTAGAACAGAGAGAGCAAGAGAGAAACAATGTTTCAGTAGGGTTCTGATGAGGACCCACAATGCCATTGGCAAATATTAATTGAAATATTTCCTGTGATATAGAGGAGAAGTCTATTAGAAGTACTTACTGGTGAGTAGGACAAATAATAATGAATGAAAATTATTGCCATGTTAACCAATAGGTATACAATTACTCATGATACATAAATCTAATTATATATCTAACATGTTTTATTAGAAAAACCATTACCAACACTGCCCTACATACACTAGAAGCTGAGCAGAAGACTTTTCTTCTCTGAGCTATGACATCTCTAGTAAAACACACTCTTTATCTTTATTGATGAATGATCTCATATGAACATTAAAGATCATTACAACCATAACCATAAAAGCAAACTACATATTTTAATACAAATTTCATCTGAGCTCCAGCTTTTTACATGTGTTCAAGGGATTCAAACAGGTCCTCATGCATATGAAGTGAGCTCTTCACTGAGTAAGAAATTTCCCCAGCCATTTCTTTTTGCTTTCTTTCTTGTAAATGATCTCCAAATCTAGAATTCTCTTGGCATACACAACATTACCAGCCAAGTTGGCAGGAAATCTAGAATACTGGGTGTGATACTCCTAGAAGGAAGAGTGCCGCAGAAGGGATGGGCCCCAAAATATGAGTGTATTATCAACTTTAAATCCTAGCTGAATGTTGGATTGCCCATAAATATATGTTCCAGTAAAAAGCAGGTTTTAAAAAATGGAGCAGTCCTCCACTAGCTCAAATAAATATGCTGGGTGATGTTTGTGAGTTTGATGCTGCTTAAATAGAAGACATTTTTCAAGCTATCACAACTCAGCTGGCAAAACTCTAAAATACTATTATCTTAATGTATCACAGCAAAGATTCAAACTAAGAACACGACCTATAACTGCTGGTCAGTTTCTTAAAGCAAGAGATCCAATGAACATGTAAATCCTACATCTGATTACAAACTCCAACCAAATCCTTGACTAGTCATTAAAAAGGGTATCACTCCCTCAGACCTCATGGAACCCAGCAGAAGGGAGGTGTAAAGAATGTAAGAGCCAGAAGGGATGGAGGTCACCAGGAGAACAGGGCTCTCTGAATCAGCATGATCATAGCTCATATGAACTCACAGAGACTGAAGCAGTAAGCACAACGCCTGTTTGGGCCTATGCATATATTATGGCTTCCAGTTTAGCGTTTTTATGGGACTTGTGAGTGTGTAAATGAGTGGGTGTCTGATTCTAGTGCCTTCCTTTGGGGCTCTTTTCCTTTTGTTGGTTTGACTTGTCTACCTTCAATGTGACGGCTTGTGATAATAATTTATCTGTGTTTCCTAATAAAATTTATCTGAGGGTCAGAGGAAAAATGGAGCCGCCAGCCACCAGTAGTAAACAATAGCCATGCAAGCTAGCACACGCCCTTAATCCATTTGGTTCTCTGTGACTCCAAGGTCACATGGGGAACTAGCAGTAGGAGGTGGTGGCACACGCCTTTAATCCCAGTATCAACCTTAGAGTTCTGAAGATCCATGCAGACAAGACAGGAAGTGATGCAGCTTGGGAGGTTGGGAAATTAGTTAACAGATAGACAGGTATAAAAGCCAGGTGAGACCGGAACTCTCTCTCTCTTTGCTCCGCTTCGCTCCTGGGAAGTAGAGGCAGCGTTGGTGAGTGGTGGCTTGCTCCTAATTCCTCTGATCTCTGTCAGATTTTCACCCTTATTTCTTGTTCCACGTGTTTATTAATAAGACTGGTTAGAAGTTCTTCTTACAACGGCTTTTGTTTTATCTTATTATATTTTATTTTGTGAAAAATGTTTCTAAAAACCAAAATATTTTTGAAAGAAAATAAGTCACTAGGGTTAAAAAGAAGGAAAAATTATTCACATACAATGAGAATGCCAATAAGAATACCTTACAGATATCCATAGTACATAAGAACTAAAAATTCCAATAAAGTTAAGAATTGAACAGCTTTTTGAATGCACAAAAATGATTTTGACTTTTAAAATATATTTCACAGATTTCATATGCTTTGTATTAAATTTTAGTCAAACTTTAAAGTTCTGCTTTTTAAAATTATTGGTTATATTTGACTGGTGACTGATAGCTAGAATGCTACATATAGTTTTACTAAATACCTTTGAATTCAATTTTTGATTTTGTTTTCAATTCTAAATAAGAGCAAAATTAAACTGAAAAAAAAAGAGACAAAAGGCACAGAGATATCATCCAGCTAGGTGGGTTAAAAAACTGCAATAGCAACTAGAAGTATAAGAAAATCCAATCCACTAACTGCATCTGATCATACCTTGAATAAACTGTTCCCTGACATACTTTGTTGCCTTCATGTTTGAGATCTTTTCTGTCAATTAAACAGTCTGGTTCCTTTCTTCCTTCAGGATCCCATTCACATCCCTGCCTAAGAATGGGGAGATCCTACAATTTGTTGCCTGAACTGGAACACTTTTGAGAGAGACCAAATGCTTTATAAATATTTAGGACAAGAGGTACAAACTGGAACTCTGCCAGCCTATAAACTAGAACTCAACTCCTACATATAGCCATAATCTTGAAAAGCTCCAACCACAGCAAAAGGGTGAACTAGATAAAATTTGCAAGACAGATTAAGCCCATAGCACAAAAGTTCAAAAAGGAAGTGGGTAGGAGAAAAGGAAAGACATTTCTATTGAAATTCAGCCTCATCTAATCTTGGATTGATGTTCAAATGAATGTACATTGTCTGCTTAATTTAAAACTTTTAAATTGAGTCATGGAGAACATGACTGGAAAATGTACTGAGATGGCCTGCCAAACTAGTGGAAACGCATGAACTATGGACCAATAGCAGTGGAGCCCCCATGGTGCTGGACTGGGCCCTCT
>LZPO01027680.1:96034-107346 GCA_001675575.1 Neotoma lepida
AGTAATATGCCTGAGCTAATGGCCAAGCAGTTGTGATTAATATAAGCTTTTGNNTNANTAATTTATAAGTGGCTGCGGGACCGCGTGGGGCCTGGTGGGACCCAGACAAAACATTCGCCTACATAGCAGGGTCTTGAGGAAGATTGATTCCCAGTTTTCTGAGAAAGCACCATAGTGATTTCCAAAGTGGCTGTACAAGATGGCACTCCCACCAGCAGTGGCGAAGTGTTCCCCCTGCTCCACATCCTCTCCAACATAAGCTGTCCTCAGTGTTTTTGATCTTAGTCATTCTGATAGGTGTAAGGTGGTATCTCAGAGTCATTNTGATTTGCATTTCCCTGATGACTAGGGATGTTGAGCAATTCCTCAAATGCCTCTCAGCCATCTGAGATTCTTCTGTTGAGAAGAATTTTAAATTGAGAAATTAACATGAAAATTGTTCTCAGATGCCAAGGAAGAAGGTGACACAAAAATACTCTGGAAGGACAATACTATAAATGAATGCTTGGTGAAAAGAATATTGTTATCTACAACAAAACACCTAAGGAAATAGTCAATTATCTGATATAGCATATAACCAAATTAGACTCACTCTAAAGACTTCATACAATATAATAGAGATTAAGAAAGATCTGCTAATAAAATTACAAAGATTTAGGGAGAGAGAGAAATGAAAAACAGATTTGAAAAAGGACCTATGTGAATTGACATACTATAGAAGAAAATGAGTTACCAAAACAATTAATCAATAGTAGAATTGATATTACTGAACAGAGATTAATATATATGAGGAAAAAACTGCTCAGTTTGCATTTCAGAAGATAAACAGTAGAAAATATGCAGATGAATCTTTCCTACCATTTTAACATGAATAAGGGGAAAGGTTCAGGGGATGTTCTTGAAAATTCTAAATGTAACAGAATAGAGAAAGTGAGGGAGGAACAATAATAGATGAACTATACCAGAACTGCTGAAATAGATGCATCCTTAGGTTCAAGAACCATATGAGTTATAGTCAATAAATTAAAATAGAGCCAAGCCAATCCAGCACAAAGCAGACTCAAAGAATACCAAAAAGGAGATGAACAAAGAGCTATCAATTTGATTGACATGAGACATCTTAAAGGTAACAGGAGAAGTTAAAAAAGACAATGGAAATGTATCTCAGAAATTCCAAAGGGAAAAAGAAGTAATTGTTATTCCAGAATTCTATAGCTGATAGAGCTAGGTCAACATAAAGCTAATTTTACACACGTAAAATAAGACAGAGCATCAAGGACCATTCTAACTCTGGGTTTTCTTATGGATGGGTTCCTCCCAGCCTTAAGTCTCATTGGACTGTATAGTAAAGAGAAATTCTTTGATCATCTTACCATAAACAAATAGCAATCCTCCTTCTCCTGACCATTTGTTATTTTTCTTCTTCACAACACTGACAAAATATGTCTTTGTTTACTATTTGTTTCACCCCAACAGGCTTGAAATTCCATTATAGTAGGGACTTCTTTCTGTTCACTGCTATTCCTTCAGCATCTGAAACTACCTAACATGAAGTATACTCTCTATGCACAAATATAAGTAAATAGGCCCTCTCAAAATGACTTCTAAAAGAATATCTTCCTGTAGTTGAAAATGAAACTCGTATGAATATGTCACAGGGAATGGCAAGCATGAATACTAGAAAATGCATTCATAAGCTTTAAAAATGGCTAATAAGGACTAGGAGAATACGTTAGAAAAACTAGTTAGAATAAGCTACATGAAAGAGGGAGTAAAATATCAGAATTAATACATTTTTATAAGATTTGGGAAAAGAGTGGAGATATGAAATGTCATTCGAGTGTCAAATATATATGTTAACATTTAAGGTAATCACTCATGAATGTAATTGAGAGGATATAAAATACAAAAAAGTAGGAAAAACACATGGATACATTTAAAGTTTTTCAATTTTATAGAAATAAGACAAGAGACGATAAAAGAGAACAGATTAGGTTAAACCTCAGAAGACATAAAAGAGAAGGACTGGAATGATTCAGCTGTGTTTGAGGATGATCAAAAACAAAGTATACAATATAGACAAAATAGACTATCCGATAAACAGTTTTGCCTTTGTAATAAAGTATCATTCCAGTTTTTTTTAAAGGAGGATCTCAAGTGGAAAATACAAGTCTTTTGAAAGTCACTACATCAGAGACATTCCTTGATCATTCTATTGGAAATAATAGAGCTTGAAATCTGGAATGCTAATCCTTCCAGCATTGTTTGCTTTGTTTGGCACCTCTTTGACTCTCCAGGGTCTTTTGTGGTTCAATATGAATTCTAGGATTTTTTTCTTCTATTTTTATGAAGAATGTCTAGGGACTTTGATCAGGATTGCGTTGAATCCGTGATCAGGATTGCATTGAATCCGTAGAATGATTTGGGTATAATTGTCCTTTTCACGATATTAATTCTGCAAATCTATGAGTATAGGAAATGTTTCCATTTTCTAGTGTCATCATCAATCTTTTTGTTCAGGTATGAGGCTCTTGATAGCCTGATAGATTATCATATCTCAAGTGATCAGCAATAAATTCACACACACACACACACACACACACACACACACTTGAAAAACAGTATATAAATTCAGAAGGTTGTGTATATGTGTGTGTGTATACAATTAAGGAAAAATAAGACAAGTCATGGATTTAAGAGGGAATAAGGGAACATGAGAGGAGCTGAGAGGAGAAAGATATGGTGGAAATTATATAAATATGGTATTCATGTATGAAATTCTTGAAAATTAAATTAAAATTTAAAAATCCTTATCATTTCTTATTTTTTCACAAAACTACAAAATGTATTTCTATTATACATAAATTAATATTATATAACCAAAATGTATTTTAAAAATTAAATTGCAGGGTTGGGATTTAGCTCAGTGGTAGAGCGCTTGCCTAGCAAGTGAAAGGCCCTGGGTTCAGTCCTCAGCTCTGGAATAAAAAAAAATCAAATTGCATGGAAAAATCAAGAATCACATAAGTTCTCAATAAATAAAAGCCCAATCAAATTTATAATTTATTGATAAAAATTAAAACTCAATTAATTAGTATGAACTAATTAATACATATAGATTTGTCAATTTAACACATAGTAAAATAACAGAAAAAAACTCTATTTAAAATGATAAATGTTTACATCTGAAGTCTTGTTCTTGCTTTCTAAAGTGGTACCTGGAGTGAAATTGATACAAAAGATTTAAAGACACTGACAAGAAAAAGAAAAATCAATATTCTAATGAACCACAAAATTCCAGAAGGACCACAAAGCACAGGCAAAGAAAGTAAAGAAAGGGACAATCCATACATAAGCAAAAACTTAAATAGAAAACACAAAGACATATGTCTTAATTTAAAAAACTAAATAGAAAACACAAAGTACAGGTGATGCATACATATATACAGCCAAAGGTAGCTTTGAAATCACTACCAGTTTCAAAACTTCTCCCAAATTTAATAAAGAAAAAGAAACAAGTGTTAAATCATTGTAGAAAGAGAGCATCAAAGGATTATAAAGAAATCAGAAGTAAAGAACTAAAATTGTACTTGATTTGATCATTGCACATCATATGTATGTGCTGAATTATCTCACTATAACTCATATGTACACTAAATAATAAAATGAAAAATAGAGACAAGGAAGTCAGTTAAGAACTTCTTTCAACTAGATATCCTAAAAATGATGGTGGGCTAGATAAGAGTGGTAGCAGTAGAAACCTGTGATCATAGGCTGTACATGAAATAGTATAACAAAGTAAGAAATGAATAAAAATATCACATCAAAGGCAAGCTACATTCTTCTAAGAAATGTAAAAACAATCTAACACTGGATTATCTATTAATGTAAGCAAACCCAAAGATTAGAGGAGAAAAATTCATCTTAATAGAGGTCAAAGGGAAGTTGCATGTTTTCAATTATGTCTATAAATAAACACACTCATATCTCTTATGAAAGTCAGAATGTAATACAGAGTGGATGTTTGTCATGTTCTCTACATAGAGTGATCTGTCATTTGACCTTTCAAGGAAATCTCAAGATTACAAATCTTACCTTTTAAAATTAATAATCAACCCCAAATTTTTATAATTTCCTGAACCTAGAATCAGACTGATGACTTAGAAATCAGCAGTTGGCTGGGTGGGGTACCACACACCTTTAATCCTAGCACTCAGGAGGCAAAGACATGTGGAGCTCTGTGAGTTTGAAGCCAGCCTGGTCTACAGAATGGATTCCAGAACAGCCTGGGCTACACAGAGAACTGCTGTCTCAACAAACAAACAAATAGAATCAGTTAACTAAATGTGCACATGAACACATACACACAAACACACACACACACACACACACAGGTCACAATGAAAACCTCAATGAAAAGTGACAAAAAAGGGAGGGGAAACTGTGGTCTGGATGTATTGTATGAGAGAAGAATCTATTTTCAATAAAAAAGTAAATTAATTTACAAAAAAAAGTGGCAAAATAGGGGCTGCCAACATGGCTCAGAGGAGAAAAGAATTTGCCATGAAGCCTAACGACTTAAATTTGATCTATGGGATCCATGTGGTAAAGGGAGAGAACCAACACCAGGTTGTCCTCAGACTTCCATATGCATGCATACACACAAGAAATAAATGTAATAAATAAATATTTTTCTAAAGCAACAACACAAAGGAACAGGATTTGAGTGAAATTCAATTACAGGTGTGGTAGCACAGTTTGAAAATATTCTTAACCTCTATGTGAATCAGAAAAGTGAATATAATCAATTAGGTATTATGTCATACTCATAAAAGTATCAAATATAAAGCGTGACAATTTGAAACATAAATAAAAGTTTATAGAAATGGAGTCATAGTACACAGATAATGGGATTGTAAATTGGCACATCACAAAAGTATTCAATCTCATCTGAAAACTGTAAAACATACATAAGTCATATGAATCTCAAAGCTTATCTATAAGCACATACCCTACAGAAACTCAAACATGCTCACTAGAAGTTCGTACTATTTTATTGTATCATTACTTTCACTATTTAAAAATAAGAAGCAGCCTAAGTGCACACAAACAAGAGAATGGATGAATGGATTAAAAGTGGATACCATGTAATAATCGATAGTAGTCACCTTAATTAGAATTAAATGTATCAAAAAGAAGAGCTTTCAGTGTTTGGTACAGAGGACTTTTTACCCGTATCTATAAATATGATGTATTTTAAGAATATTACCATTAATCTACTTAATCATTTTCAAAAGTTAGGCTATATGAATCTATTTTTTATGGATTTTTCTCCAGAGTCAAAACTGCTGGAGAAAAATCAGATAGCAACTGTTTGCCCCTTTAATGTCCCACAACCTTTGACCAAAAGCAATCAAGATTTTGACCTAACCATTCTACAAATTCAATCAATTACTTACTAGCAAATTGAGCCCTTGCATATTCTCTTAAGGATGATTGCCTCTAAGTTGACAAATGAATTCTGCTGTTTTGTGAGGCATTTAAATCAAGCCTTCCAGATAATAAGCCTAAGTTTGCCTCCTGGGAAAGGCACTTAATACTTTTCCTACATGGGGCTTCAACTCTCCAACAATGACATGTCAAAGCAAGCACGAGAAAAATCTTGCAAGGCTTGTGCCTCTTTAGTAGAATATGGGGTTTAACATATATGACAACTGAATTAAAGTGAAGATCTTGTCATTTTCTCAATTTTGAGCACCTTCTCCCCTTTCCTTTCTCTCCATCATTCTCCATTTGGAGAAGCTAATCCACAGCACTATTTCAGTGATGCATGGATGGCTCTTAAAATGTTCTAAACATTTGCAGGTGGCCTGGCCATGCATGTTACACAAATCCCAGGAGATAGCTGATTGTAGACTCTTAGGAAGAAACTCATGAATATAGACCCATTTATTGATTGCATCTGGAAATACACTACTAGATAATGAAATGAAAGGAAATTGACTTCCTAAGAGGCATTCAAAATAGGCCAACCATTGTGTACCTGGGTCTGTAGTAAGGAAGGACCTGAAGTGGACATATTCTCTTTTTCTAATGCTAAAGAAGAACAGATTTCAAGTTTACCTCTACCAGTAAAGTCACCCTTCCCTGAACTATTATTTTCTTTTTAATGACCATTTTTTGTCTGTGTGATATTTAGATGTCTTGATAACTTTGCACAATTTCCTTAAGATTCGTCAGAACAGAATATATGTTACCTGAATGTATTAACAAGAATTATGACTCTAATGTCCATTATGGATTTCCATTCCTTTTTTTTTCTTTTTCCCATCAAGCTAGGTGGTCAGTTCTATAACTGTGTTATTTTACTTGCATCATTACTTGGCTGCCCATTGTATTTCCTAGGAAATTTCTAAGGAAGATTTACAGCTGGCACTTGTTACCTTTCAGCAGTCAAAGTATCTTTCAGGAAAGGGTGAGTAATACCTAGAACTGATATCTAAACTTTCCTACTTAATAGTTCCTCAGCCTCCATGATATACATTATAATTCAAAGGATCTTAACAATAATAATTGGAGAAGAGGCTATCAATTTTGGGGGAGGGGCACATGGAAGGAGTTGATAGGGATTGGAAGGGACTGGAGGGAAAAAGAAAAGGGAAGAGTGATGAAACTGTATTTTATTAAATTGTATAAAAATTAAGAAAGAAAACAGATTATACAACAACAACAATAATAACAACAACTTTAAACAAAAGATCTTGAGATAAATGGGGAATTTTTCCATCTGCCAAGATCTGTTCTTCACTATTAAGGATAGACCATCCTGTAGCCAGAAGGTTTCTCCGGTCTCACCCAGCCCCAAGGTCCCACAGCTGCTTATAAAAATAATCATTCAGAGGCTTATATTAATTACCAATTGCATGGCCTATGGCAGGCTTTTTGCTAACTAGCTCTTATAACTTGACCCATTTCTATTAATCTATAAGTTGCCATGTAGCCATGGCTTACTGGTATTTTTACATGTTGCTTCTCCTGGCGGTGCTGGCATTTCTCCCCTCTGCCTTTCTTCTCCCTGTCTCTCTTCAATTTCCCACCTGGCTATAACCTGACTTGTCATAGGCCAAACGGCTTTATTTATCAACCAATCAGCAACACATATCACAGCATACAGAAAGACATCCCATAGCTCAGCCCTAGTCTGAAAGTACATTTCACTAAATCTTTTTTAACCATTCTGTCTGATATTGCCACCTCTCTACCACCTTTTTGTATATCTAATCAAGAAAATGGCCTAAGCATTCCTAACAGGAGATAGTTACAGAAAGGCACAGGGCCTCAGTTCACTCAAATTGAGACAAGGTCTCTTGCTGTCTCAGTGTTGATATTATTACTGAGGAGCCATGTTTACTCACTCCATTTATTGCAGAGTTATCATGACCTGTTCAATCATGACAACTATTAAATCCCTATTATATCCAGTTTCCAACTCATTTCTTGTACTCCAAATTAAATTTCATTTACTTTTTCATGTATTCTGTTGTCAGGCACGCTTATGTTTTTGTTGCAACACATCACCAAAGTCAGACTGTTTGGGATCAACTGTTGCATACTACCAAGAACACTGAGAGGAAACCTTTCAAAAGCAACAGCAATGTGTTTCTTGCTCATATGAACTATAGTCTTTAGAAGCGATGGGAGTACTGTTAAAAGAACATTGAATGTATTTGACCCAAGCACTTCCTCCTGACCAGGAAATATCCACTCATTCTATTGCTTTAACTTAATCCTATTGAAAAAATATAAACAAATAAGTAAAATAATCAAACTTCTTTGAAAAGAGAAAGAGACAACATCTAGATTCTCAGAAATGTCTCGAGAGCCCCTGCCTATACGCTGGTGGGGAAAAAGCCAGGTGAAGAGACTATGTGTGTGCTTCATTGGTATCTCTGGGTTCAAGAACCTGTTTACATGTGTTTGTCTTTAGGCTGTTTAAGATAGTTCATCAGCTGTGCACATTGTATGTGTGTTTGGTGTTTATGTGTACATTTGTCTGAATGTATTTATAGGTGATGATGAATGAGTGGCAACGAGCAAATGTGGAGTGTGTGTGTGTGTGTTATTAAGAGAAAAGAATGTGTTAAATTTTCATTTTAAACTTAAATTTTCTTGGGGCTGAGAGACAGTTTAGTAAAGTGTTTGCTGTAAAGCAGGGACATATGAGTTCAGATCCTCAGCACCCATATAAAGGGCTGGGCATGGCCCACTAAAAACAGACATACAGAAGTGCTGGTGGCCATGTCAGAGGAACAGCAGATGGAAATTGACTTCAGGGGATCAGCACACCAGAAAACAAATCTCTGATGGGTGAATCACGGATAGGCAAGCCCCGAGACCATAGACCCTGGAATGTCTTTATGTCTTTTGTTTCTTCTGTGCCTTTGCATGTTTGCTGCTGCCATTTTTTCTCTGGTATCTGGCATGGTGTGAATGGGTGTGGGGAGATCCCCACTGCCTGTATGTAGTGTGATTATCTCATAGAAATTTCCCCTTCTAGTGGACATTCTTACATGCGGATTATTACAAAGATGATTTCCTCTTAGGTTGTACTGTTTAACTGAAGCAATGATTTTATACAATAATAGTGTTAGTTTAAATAGGATTTTGATGATTGAGAGTCTTTAATAAATATAGTAAGGGATTATGATAGATGGTAGTTTAGTGGAAAAATTAACATAGGCTAAGGTAGGATAAAATGTTTTCAATGCCTCTGATAAAGCAGAGGCTGCAGAGGACAAAAAATAAAACAAGGAAGTTTCACAGTTAGAACACATGAGTTTCTATAGAGGAGCCATATAGACTGTGACTTATGGTAATGATTAAGGAAAACAACTGAGTCCCAGTAGCCCAGCTAGATTAAATTCTTTTAATCTTCATATTGGGAGATGTGTTCACAGTTTTCAGAGTGCATCACAGCTAAAAACAAAGCCTTAAAATAACTTCAGGTTACATTAGCTTTGATAATAGCTTTGAGATGAAAAACCCTAGAAAACAATATAAAGTACAGAAGGACACATAGTTGAGTTATAGATTCATTAGGTTAGGGTAAAAAATACAAAGCAGCCCAAATGTTACTAGCTGATGTACTTTCTTTGCTAGGGTTGGTTGATGATCAAAGGTGATAATTAATTCCTTGTGCCCATTTTTGCCCTCCATCTCCTGATACAAAAAAAAAATGAAATTCAAAAATAAAATGATGAGTGGGTATGTACCCCAAAGATTTAAAGTAGAGCTGACTGATTCTTTTTCATATATAAAAGTTTAGGTTTGTGATTCCTTTAAGATTCCTTATAAGATTACCTTTCAAGATAAGTAATAAAGTGATTGATTCTTCCTTTGTAACTGCAATATGCAGCCTGCCAGTAAAAGATGGCTAAGAAAAATACCATGTTTGCTCACATTCTGTTCATCTATAACAGGTTTCTTAGATGTGAATGTATGTGGGTTGTTAGGATGACTTCATTTTAATCCTGTAAGGGAGATGAAAACCATTCATTTGAAAAATAGATGTAAAAATATTGTAATTTTTATATTGCCTGAAAGATTTTGCTGGTGTATATAAGCTGTAAGGGAAAGAATGCAGATAGAGTTAGAAGGAAAACATCAAGAATGAGAGAAGGAAATCACCAAGAAAATAATGAATAGAGAATACAGAAGAGTTAAAAAAGGAAACAATCAAGAGAGTGTGTGTCTTTCCCCTTACCCCCTCAGGTAAAAAAATCATAGTACACTGACTCCATGGATTTCTCTTTAAGCCCTGTGCTATTGGAGGCTGATCCCCCAGGCAACAAAATAGAAGATATAAAAATAGTGGATAAAGAACATTTATTTAAACATATTTTGTCAAATATTAAGATTTTCATTACTTGCCTGATGTAGTAGTGCATAACTATCATTCAACATTCATGAAGCAGAAGAATGAGAATTATCATGAGTTCAAAGTCAGCTTGATCTACATGGTGAGTTCCAGTCTAGCCAGAGATACATAGAAGTATGCAGTCTCAAAACCCAATTCAAAAATTTATTCTCTATATAAAGCCATTCAACAAACTTTTACTGAGCATCTACTAAATCCCAGACACACTAAGTAAACAATGGCTTCAGTTTTTTTGTCTGTATGAGAAACATACAATCCAATATCTGATATTTAAATCTTTATCAGATTGTTTGCTTGTACACCGAAAAAGAATGGTGTGAGGAGAGGCAATCTTTGCAGGCAGCTCCTCAGTACTGCTTGTATGTAACCTCTGCCCTGTTGCTAGTGCTGTAACTCCCCGACCTGCTCACATCTATAAAACAACCAGTATTTAAAGGTGATTTAGATCCAATCACTGAAATATTTGGTCCATCCATGTCCTCAGTGAATGGAGACCAATTGCAAGGAACAACCTTCTTGGATAGTATTACTGGTTACTTAATCAACAATAGTAACTACTACATTGCTCTCTTCAAATTACCTACTTGACCAAATAGGTAGGGTGCCAGAAAAGTATGAAGGGACAGATAATTGCAGATACAGAACTAAGCCAATTTTTAAAGATGTAGAGTAGAAGAAGAGAAAGGTACTCCTGTGTGGCTAAGTAGAGTTTATGGAAACAAGTGAAGAGAGCATGGAAAAAGCAAACTTGTCCAAAAACAAGCTAGTAAGGATTTCATGAGAAAAGATTTCTCCTTAGAACACAGATTAGAGTTCTACTATGGAAAATGACTATTTTTCACCTGTTGAATCGTCTTTCTCTTTTCCCTTTTTAGGAGCTATACATACCATGTCAGTGTCTGACACAGGGCCAAAACTGGTCACATAGATGTCCGTCTTCACTTCAGTCACTGCATCTGAGTGAAATAAAATAGAAAAACAGAGTGTCATGAAACAGTGTTTCCTTAGGTCAGAAAGTGCAATGCAGATATACTCTGAACTATAACCAGCTTGCTATTTCTGAAAAGGAATATCTAACATTGTCACATACCCCTCTCCTCAAAAAACCCTACTTCTCACATATGAAGTAGGTTCAAGGATAATTTCTACCCTTTTAGATAACACTGAAAATGACAGTGGAATTCCAAACATCAAAATTTAGAGGAAGCTGTTAAAGACTACTGATATCTATACCTGCTGGCCTCTCACAATGGCTTATCCTCACCTTTGGTAGCTTAAAATAGTGCAAAATCTAATGCTCTCCTACATATCGGAACACAGGATGGTGGCACCCCCATTTCCCTAAAACTGAAGCAGGGAGGTGTAACACGAATTG
>LZPO01027681.1:14439-27366 GCA_001675575.1 Neotoma lepida
AATGCATGCTTCTTTTCCAGAGGAAGGTGCAGAATTGGAGTTATTCTCCTTGCAAGGTTTCTGTTTTCTTTTCTTTGAGACAGGACTTCACTTTGTAGCNTTGGCTGGCCTGGAACTCACTATGTAGACCAGGCTGGTCTTGAACTCAGAGATCCACCTGACTTTGCTTCTCAGTGCCAGGATTAAGCTGACTTTAAGACTTATTTAAAAATCATTTTTATTTATGTGTACTTGTGAGTGAAGGTCATGATGTGTGTGGGTGCCGGCAGAAGCCAAAAAAAGTTAGATCCCTTGTGTGTTGAGTTACAGGTGGTTGTGGACTGCCTGACAGTGGATTCTAAGGACTCAGGTCCACCAGAAGAGCAGCAAATGCTCTTAAGCACTGAGCCATGTCATTTTCTTGACTATTATAAAATTGTNTGCTTTTTCTTTTTTGGTCTCTAGAGTCAATATGTACGCCCCCCCCACCCGCTACTTGGGGGGGGTAATACTAATACTGTCACTTGTCATACTCTGTTAGAAAAGGCAACATGACTTTTTTTTCCCTACTCCTGACTCTTTGGTGGTGGTTAAATAGCATAAGTGAACTGGGCTTCCCTTGGAATACACTTTCCATAGTTTATTCTGTTTTAGCTGGAGTTTAATATAGAAGGAAATCCACCCNACTAGGAATATCCAGTAGACCACTCACTAATGCGAAGGGTTGGCAGACCTTTCTCAAGTCATCAGTTTCCTTCCAGCACCACTTTTTTCTGTCCCGGAGTGACCTGTGGTTCTGTGGACTCTGGTGGGACACTCTAGGTGTCANGGGAAAGAAGCAGAGTTGAAANACCAGTCTTTGCAGTGGTGGGAGAAGGGACGTTCCTTTGGCCATTTGTTGCTGCCCGGTGATATTTTTGTCTTTAGTGGCTTTTGTTAAACAGTTCCTGTTTAGTCTTTTGTTCATTGATGCCATTTCTCTGCTTACAGTTTTCTGCTCTCCATTAACTTCATAATCATACCCAATAATGTATTCCATGTCCTCCATAAAGTCCTTTCCATTTAAAGCAGTATGTTTTATTCTTTTTTCTGAATACCACACCAATTAGTTATTGAGATGCTAACACTGTTCCCGGTGTTGTTTCATTTTTGATGTTGTCCCCCAGCATAGTATGCAGCTTTAATGGGGTAAGTGTCCCATTAGTCTGGGAATTAGAAGCCTTTTATCTTCTTTGTGTTCAGCACAATGCCCTGAATCTTCTGAGTCAAGTTATTGTTTGGAGTACTTGATAACTCATGTAAATTATAAAAGAAATGAAATTGTGAAAGATACTTTTTAACTGATTGTAAGTAGTGCCCTCACACACATGGGAGAAGCTGTGGATGAGAAAGTTCTGAGTAATAAATTTCCTAAAGATATGCCGTTTGTACTGTGTATAACAAATATATGTTAAAAGGGGTTCATATATATATATTAATTTATATATTGTCTAATGATATATGTGCTTTGCTTTAAAGATTCACTTGAATTGCTTACTCTTTGTTCATCGATTGGCAGAAGAGTCCAGGATAAATGCTTGTGAAAGTAAATCTAGAGTTATCACAAAGGATCATGTCCTGGCTGCAGCAAAGGTAAAACGTAAATTCTCTCGTTAAGCAACTTAATTTTAAAAATATTACCATGGTTACCATCTTTGTCTGATTCAAATACTTTTTAAAGATTTTTATTTTGAAATATCTATAGTCTAACATAGTGCAAGAAGAGGTGAATAGTAGTTAAAGTTAGGAAAGATTATGAGAAATGTACCAGTAAGGAAGATTGTTGAATTTTGTTTCACAACATTTTGGAAATGTATTTAAATACACAACATATTCAGCATTTTGTAAGCTTGTTAAGCACATGATCTTATAGTTCTCATATTAATAGCGCTTTGCGCAGAGCAGTGCTAGCCTGGGTTACAGACCTGCTTGTGATAGCTAAGGCATTGTCTATGCCCCAGCAATTTTATGGGACCTTGAAATCTTCTTTAGTGAGAAACACCACAACTATTAAAGTCCAAATAAGTATTTTTCTGAAAATAATGCAGTAATTAAGAGCATGAGAAGTATATGTGAGTGTTTTAAATTTAGACCTTTGTATTTTCTAATTTTTGTATTGTCTTTATTATGCGTGCATGTGTGTGTGTGTGTGTGTGTGTGTGTGTGTGTGTGCTTGTGTGTGTACGTGTGAAAATATGTGCATTTGTCCCAACATACCTGTGGAGGTCAGGGCAACATTTGGCAATTGGTTCTCTCCACCATGTGGGGTCAAACTCAGGTTGTCCGACTTAGCACTTAGTGTTTGTGCCCACTGAACCAACCCATTCTTATAAACATTTATTTTTATTTTTATTTACTTTTTGGAGATAATTTAGGCCTCATCCTCCTAGCATTTTTACAACTAAATATTTCCCTTTGTCTTATTTCTGCAACATTTATGTTTTGAAAATTGTATATGAAGTTATTCAGTGTAAAATGACCAGTCTGGACCTCTATAATAACAGCTTCATTGTGAGACTTTTACGTTGCAATGGATTTATACTACTTGATACTACTTTATAATTTTTTTTTTGAGGTTAACATTTTTTTTGACACCCTAGATTATTAATTTGTTTGGGGGAAAAGAAAACAAAAAACCTAAAACCTCATTTGAAATCAGCAGTTTTGATACTTTGATTGTAATTGGCAAGGTTAGTGAATGAAGTGACTCTAAAACCAGGTGTGATAATCTAGGGATGTTTCACATATATTGAGAGAACTAAACTAGGAATCTAGGCGTCTTATATCACAGCTCACTAATTTTTTATTTTCCATTGATATAATACGTATCTTAATTTCCTCTCTTCCAGGTAATTCTGAAGAAGAGCAGAGGTTAGAAGTCAACACATGTTTAAGAATTCTATGATGTGTTTATTTAAGTGTTAACAGATCATTAAGACATTTTTATATGTATCAGTTTATACTGTGGATTATTAAAACATTGACTGGATGAGCAATATGTGCATTTTACTTTTTTTCTTTTTAGGAATTATGTTTTATTCATTGTAAATGGCGTCTTAATTTTCTTCTGTGTCTTCTATTGTGCTTACTATATCCAAATGAAATCATACTGTATTCAATAGCTTGAAGAGATATACTCCTTAGACTTAAGCTTATGTCTTTGGATTTAGCCAGAATTATGCAGTGAATTTAATTTCTGAGAGAAAACAGTATACATTAAAATCTAGATACATTTTAAGTATGTTAATTTTTGATGCATTTACAAAGCATTTCTGTCTAATTTTTGTGTTGCACTAATAGTAACAGTAAATTTTCTCAACTGGAAGATTGTAAGCACTAACCAAAGTTTTTACAAACCTGTTTCCCTCTGTAAGCCACAAACAAGAAATTCTGAAGCGAGCTGACCTACTGTTTTCAAACCATGGGCTTTAGTAGATAAGACATTTCCCCACAGCAGTCGTTTAGAAGCTTATTGTTTATTATTCAATATTTACTTGTAAATTTTTATTCTGAGATAATTACAGATTGTGTATGAAATTGCAAAGCTAATATAAATATATACTCTACACTAGACACCCAGTTTCTGCAGTGGTTACATCTAACATACAGTGTAATATAGCAAAAGCAGGAATTTGGTGATTGATATATATGTAGTTCCATGTTATTTTATCGTGTGTACAGATTCATGTAATTGCTATAACCAGTATATAGAGCTACTTCAGTACCACAGAGATCTTCTTGATCCAGTTACCATGTCCTGTACTGGACTACCACCCCTAACCAACTATTCTCAGCTTTATAGTTTTGTCACTGAGAATGTTGTATAAGTAGAAGCATGTAAGAAATAACCTTTGGAGTTTTTTTTTTTTTTCTTTTTTTTCTTCACTCAGTGTAATATCCTTATGATTTCTTCAAGTCATTGTATGTGTTTACTGCTGAATGGTCTGGATGCACCATACTTTGTATAACTGTTTGCTTATTGAAGCACATTTTGATATGTCTAATTTGGGGATTACTATAAATAAAATTTCTTTCAATAGTTGTAAATATTTTTAAATGTGTATGAGTTTTCATTTTTTTTCTTGGAAAAATACCTATACATTTGATTGAGGGTCAAATGGCAAGTGTATGTTTAACTTCAAAAAACAAACAAACTAAATAAACGATGGTAGAGTGATTACACTATTTTACATTTTCACTAACAGTGTATGAAAGTAATTCTGTTTGCATTCTAGTGAACATTTGGTTTTATTATTTTAATTTGTAAAATTTAGCTGCTCTGCCAGGGGTATGTAGTTTTAATTTACATTGCACACATTGCACCCTGGCTTTTGTCTATGTTGGGTCCTATTACAAATTGCCATATACTAGGAAACTTATAAGCAGGTTTGTTTCTGTCGTTCTGCTGGTAGAAGTCCAAGATGAGAGTGCTCACATAGGTGAGTTCTGGTGAGGTTTATATTAAATTAGTCAGCTTCAGTTTACAAAGATTTAAGAAATGCAAATTCTGTGGGGGAAAGATTATAGTAATTTTGAAGGATTTAAGATGTAGTCTCCTCTACAGATTAATACTTTTAAGCACTGAAAATAAGGAACAGCCAATCTACTAGCATAAATTACAGTTTTTCTTTAAATTTGTATGATGGGTGAGATAGCTCAGCAGATAAAAACAGGTGCCAGACATTGATGTAAGCCTGAGCCTTGAGTTTGGTACTCAGAAGCCATGTTATGGTTAAATGAGAGAACCAAGTCGCCAAAGTTGTCCTCTAACCTCCGATTGCACACCATGGCAGAGATGCATGTACACATGTAGCAATAATAAAAATTTAAAAAATATATAGTCACACAGGATTTCAACAAAAGCAAATCCCATTTATTTGCAAAATGGGTGGTATCAGATTTGCTTTGTTTACGTAGTACAAGAAAAGTGATTTGCCGTATAGGAATCTAAGCTGTAGAAGCCTCATGAGGTTACATAGGCAAACCAAGCTAGACTTAGCAATTGAGAACTGGCCGTGGTAGGAAGTGGCAGGTTCCCTCAGACACAAAAGTATAGACAGAAAACAAAAATCTTTGTTTCCTAAACCAGTTACCAAAAGGTAAAGAAAAAAATATTCTTTGTGGAAATAGAATTTAAACCTGGATGTAGACCTAATAAAAAGGCCCTTTTATAAATAGATACTAGAGCCGGGCGGTGGTAGCGCACGCCTTTAATCCCAGCACTCGGGAAGCAGAGGCAGGCGGATCTCTGTGAGTTTGAGGCCAGCCTGGGCTACCGAGAGTTCCAGGAAAGGCGCCGCCAAAGCTACACAGAGAAACCCTGTCTCGAAAAACCTAAATAAATAAATAAATAAATTCTAGAAGAGTGTATGTCACAGATTATGCAAATACATTATATTACAGAAAGTGAGAAAATCTGCCTGAGCAAGGGGATTCATTATTTAGACAGTAAAAGCAGGCAAGGTGTTTGGTTTTATGTAGCAATTCACGTACATGAAGAAAAGCCGAGAATAAATAAGTTATTCCAGTTCTTTAAGACAATGCTTTAAACACCTGGCCCCCGTGGAAGAGTGAGAACTGAAGAAAATGTTCTTACAGGAACTGATTAAAGCATTCAGAGAGTCACCAACCAAANGGAGTCTAAAGTAGGAAAAGTTCAAAAGATACACCACTTGACAATTAAAATCTATAAATTTCCATTAAAAAATATTTCAAGAAAATCTTAATGCTCTGAACATGGAGATAGATTCTAGAGGCAAGGTTCTTTTAAAGGTAGCATTACCCACATCATNTCACAAAGTTGGCAGGGAATCTATCAAAAAGAACAGATGTGACTTGAGAACAGAAATTAAGAAATTAAGCCAGGGAAATGGAGGGTACAGAAGGCTCAGTGTTGGTACTATATCATATTCTATAAGCTGCCAATTGTCTTTAAAGGAGACCTTGTTTCAGGTTCTACTAGATACCATGTGTCGAACAGTGAGAGGAGTCCCTAAATATTGTTAACATGAGGTTAACGTAGTATTGCAACAGAAAAGTGCACCCCATGGTCAATTACTATTTCAAGGTANGCAAAGTTTTTAAAGATAAAGTGGTTAAATATGACATTTTGAAATGAGTTTTGTATACAAAGTTCAATACCAAGAGTGGCATATAAATGGATTTAATAGACAATGGTTGTGCAGATATTCTTGCAGAAGTTTTTATTTATATTTTGTTTTTATAAAGTGGTTCTGACAGTCTTCTGTGAGTGGCTCTTGTTATCAGGAATATATAGATGTGACACCTTATTTAGGGCTTGGCAAAAAGGATTCCATGTTCATCCTGACAGCTTCCACATGCATTAATACTTATGTAGTCTTACGTTATCTTCTAGCTTTGTTTTATATTCATTTATTATTTTGCTGAGTAGAATGCACATTTTTCCAAGACAAGAGCCTCTCATTGAATCCTCAAAGCTATCGTTCAGGTTTTTATTTACTTCTGAAACAATAACTGGCTTTTAAACTTAAAGATTTGAAGAGGACCTATCAAGTCCTCCAGTTGCACATGGGCAGTAGGGTGTATTTTTATATATACACCCATGGCCTTCCTGAACTCTGAGAACAGTAGATTTTTGAGAATGAACCCACAGAATAATTTAGCTATATTAAACCCCTAACATGGAGTTTATTAATCTTGATGTAATTCTCAGCCAAAGGATGACTGTATTTTTTATGTATTATTTGCATAAGAGTGCTAAGGCAAAGTCACTATTCTACTGAAAGGCATCTCTAGCATTTATTCCTTGTCCCCTGTGTCCTCTCCACTTCTATTTTTTTCTCCTTTGATCTTGTAGTTTTGTGTTATTGTTGCTATGGCCTCATAGATACCAGGCAAGCATGCTGCCACTCACCAATAGTCCCAACTCGCCTGTAATTTTATATTCTATTAAAAATGGTTTTTCATAGTTAATAATCAAACTGGAACCACTCTTCTTGATTTGTTAAAAGCTGTATATAATAAGACAAATGGCTGGAAGGAAAATTGTATCAAAGATATATCTTGTGTAAAGTTGGAGTAGCTTTGGCTTGTATGCTTAATTTAACTTAAAAACATTTCTAGTTAATGTAAAAATATGCAAAGAAAGGAAAAATGGCTAGTTCTGTTAAGTCTTGGTGTGCTTATTCTGTTAGAGTCACAGCCAGCAATGTTTCTTCAGTGAATAGCAGCACTGACTACAGATAGTAGTATGGTGCCAACTGGAAAGAATCTGAGATTTGTAGGCTGAGGCCATGATAGCTAGTAGACTGATTTAGGAAAGCCATTTATCTCAGATGGGAAGGCTTTGCTCAGTCTGCTGCCTGTACTGGTAAAGAAGAACCAACCAGAGGCTGGAAACTGGCAGGGCAGGTACTTGGCCGGCAAGGGGAAATTTTTTTTAATTGAATTAGTCAGTTTTATTTAAAAATTAAATTACACATACAAATTGAATTTCTGGCTTCGTTTAAAAAGTTGGACAGTATGGCAATAATACAGCCGTAATCAGTTGGTTCTAAATAGTAGCTTCTCCTTTCATATAACCTTCTTTGATTTATTCCCCTTAGGGCTGTTTTACTTATGTTAATATCAGCACTTTTGTTTGTAAGTATTTGAGTGAGTCCACAGTCCATTTGAAAACTTGAAAAATGGGATTTCTCTTGATATATCCAGGCAGTTTTACTGACACATCCTATTCCCGACTCTATTATGTTCTCTTTCTCAGTATAGTTTCCACACTTCTCTCGTTTCTATTAGCAACGGTATCCCATTGGTGTCAAAGCTTACTGCCCTGTGGTCCCAATGGGAGCAGCCATGTCCTGAGGAATCTGGTCCCAGGCAGTAAAATATGAAAAAAATGTTTGAACTTACCCACCCAACAATACTTTCCACCAACCTCATCTCTCTAATCCAAACAGAACTCAAATTTAAGACTATCTGTGAAGGCTAGGAAAACTAATGTCCAATTTGCAAGTTTCTAAGAGGTTGATTCTGCTTTTAGTACTCAGACAATAATAATGTGACATAGGATTTGGCTCTTTACATATTGAGCCCCAAAGTGTCTTAAATTGTAATTTTCTCTATAATACTTTTCCCTTTACAATGCTGTTCCAAGAATCTTAGTAACATAGTTATTTGTCTTGCACAAAGGCATGGTATTACTGCACTCAAGAATTAGTACAAGCGATATCTGGTACTAAAACTGAAGTCCTGAAGTCTGAACAGACACACTAGGATGCTGTTGTTAGTGGAGCATTTGGTGACATACATATTTTTGAAGGGATGAGTGATAGAAACCTGCTCTGTCTTGCTGGATAATCAGGCTTGTAGAGCACAGGTTTGTGGAAATTGAGCTCATACATATCAGCATTGAGCTGAAATGAACAATGAGTTTGCATGTTTTTTTGTGAACAGATGAATGACCTTATGCTGGTAATGTACAATGTGGAATAAAACNCTACAGTGAGTTTCAAAAAGACAAATCTTTATGACCCCTTGGAATCTAAATCACAGAGGNAACTCCAATTACTTAATAAAGAAATGACGTCACCTATTCTTTTTGAACCTTGGTTGATTTCTTGCTTCATGAATAACTCAATGTGAAGAAATCTAATGAAGCACAGTGACGTTCATTTTTTTCTTTACTACCTATGCCAGAAGCCATTCTCCTGGTGTGCTTGTCAGAATCCCTCTAAGTCTGTTTTCAGCTGTTTCATTGCAATGTTTAAGTTTTCTCTTGGGCCAAACTGAAGGCCACACAATACTGTCCCATAGTCATATAATTTGGCTCCAGAAAAGTGCTCCACATGGTGAATGAGGTGACACTGGCTATCAGAATAAAAGGGGATCAGAGTGCCATATTCCGCTGCAGGCTTCCTGGTGCTCTTTCTGTGTATGATGAGTTCCGGGGTTGCTGGTTCATTTGGACAAAGTCACCATGAGATAAATTTATCCTGTGTGTTCAGTTCATCCTGCACACATCTTCAGGTAAGTGCAATAATGTTCTATTTTTATAGCTAAAGTAATTCTACTGTGCATTAGGTAAACTCAATTAAACCTTATTGTAGTTTTAGATTATAGAACTTAGGGAGCAAGCAAGGATCAAAAAATGCAGTGTACACTCCCTAATGGGATATGGGACTAGGGCATGTACATAGGTGAGAATGACAGAGCTCTTGCACCTAGACCTCCACTTACAGAAGGTGCTGAGTTTATCCTGCTGTTTGTCAACCATGAGTAGGCAGTTACAGAGAGCCTCTAGGGATAAGGATGCATGCTTGTATGTGATGTAGAGCCCTAATTCACTTAATACTTTATTCAGCAGTTTATTCTCCAGCATTTTAATTAGAGAAGAAAAGGCCAAGTCAGTCTCTATAGAATTAAGCTCAGGTTGTGTTGATGCAACTCAAGAGCTTTAATTATAGATTTTTTTCCCCCCAGATGTACTAGCAGGCAAATGGTATCCCTACCTATTTGGTTTTCATGATGTGACTCTTAAATAAACTTTTTCAAAATCATCTGGATGTGAAGAATATGTGGAAGTGTGAGAAACAGTTTCTCTAGCACCATTAAACTTGTATTGTAGAAGGTGATGTGTAGCCAGTGTGAGTCAGTTGTACCACACTGGGACTGTTTGGGTCTTCCTCACATCCCATNTAGNTCTTTAAGAAACATGCTAGAAGGCCATCTTTTAATTTGTTTTGCATATGTCANACGCGTGCTAGCGTCTCAGAGAAAGTCATCCAAATATTGCAAAGCCTGTTTCAAAGGCTGGATGATTTCCAGTCCTTCTGTCAAAGAGTAAATAACAAGAAAAACTATTCCAAGGCCAACTCAAGCAGAACCTTGGAGGACTTCACANTAACCTGCTTTACACAACAACTCAAGGAAACTATGTGAATAACTCACATTGGGGAGCACATAAACATATAATAGTCAGAACTTATTTCCCAAGTTGCATGTGATGACAAGGTAAACATTTGCTTAAGAACTCTTTCAAAGGGGGAAAGTGCTATGAAATTGCCAGAGGATGCTCTCCCATATCTTAANCCCCAAATTAGCTACAACTTGGCTCTATCCAGCACCCTCAGGGGCTGAGTGTTACAAATTATCTCATCTTTTGGTTTAAACAAAACAAGAACTTAGCTTTTCCTCCAAAATACTGTAATTATAAATGTTTGACCCAGTAGAATAAAGGTATGCTTGAGTGATGAGTTGGTGTTATTTCTGGTTGTTTGCCACTCTTTGGCAATTCAAACATCTGTCACCTGGCTTCTAATGACTCCATGAATAGATATAATTATAATATTCATTTAGAATTTTTCTGCTGAAGAACATGACTGACCATGNTCTGGAGCTTTTCAGTGTAGATGTAAATTNCAGGTAGTTGTTAATGGGTTATAAATAAGACCATGACACATCAACTTCATTTTAGTAGTTTTGTATTTGGCAATGCTAACAGCAATTAAAGTAAAAATGTCCCCAGAGATAGATTTTTTTTGCATTAATTTTATTACAACCATTATNGATAGAAACAAAACAAAAACAATACACTCTTCTTAATTTCTCTACCCTTGAATCAGATAATACTATGAGGTATAGATATTTTTATCATATTTTTAGGATTCCTTCTTGCTGATGTATGGCACAGTGCACATTGGATACATAACACAGAAAATGGTCATTAATCTTAGTTGGAAGTCATGGCTCTAAGTGCAGAAGAGGAAGGTAAGAATGTGTATATACATGAGAGTCAAAGAATCCGGAATGTTAGACATGTTTATGGGGTGATTTGAAAATATTATTCCTGATTCAGGTAGCTACAGCCTTTAGAGAAAAAGGAAACCCATCTCATATTCCCTGTGGCCAAATGTCAAGTGTACTTTGGTCTGAATAAAGAAGCAGGGAAAGTTAGCTTCACTCATTGTGTGTTTAGATACACTGTTAAGAGCTTGACTTAGAAGAACTATTTTGCTATGTTGTATTTTTATGACTCAACCAAACTTGCTTTTTTTTTTAAGATAAGTAAGTAACACTTCAGTTTCTGGTTTGATTATGCAAGTTACAAATCTTGTTAATGTTTGTTTATTGAGATTGAAAACTGCTTTAAGGCTAATGCTTAAAGGTGAACAAGTTATATTAACTGTATATTAACTGATAACTGCAATCAATAAAGAGGCAAAACCTCAAGTCCCCTCTGTGAGGAACATAGTGGTGACAGGAGACTTACTTATGTTCCTAAGGAGTCTCAAGTGCATAAAATTAACAGCAGATGTTTCTAGAATCTTAGAAAGTCATCATTTCATTAGCTGAGAATTTTTAAGATTAAAATTTGTTATAGATTTACTACTTTAAATTGTGGAACTCCTTTTCTTTTTCATTTCGTGTGTGTGTGTGTGTGTGTGTGTGTGTGTGTGTGTGTGTTCACACACATGCATGCGCGTGCATGCAGGCACTTACCACAGTGTCTTTGTGGAGGTCAGGGGACAACTTGAGGGAGTTGGTTCTCTCCTTCCCCTCTGTGTGTTCTAGGGATTGAACTCAGGTTGCAGGGCTTGGTGGTAAGTGCCTTAACATGCTGTTTGAGTTTTGTTTTTGTTGCTGTGATAATATACCCTGACCAAAGCAAATTCAGGGAGGAGGAGATTGCTTTGGCTTACAGTTCCAGAGAGTGTAGAGTCAAAACATGGCTTTGAAGTAATGGCAGTGAGAGCACGAGACCATGTATCATATTGCATCAGTGGTCCAGAACCCGAGAGAACAGCAAGTGGTGGAGGGCTAGCCAACTCTAGTCGATCCCTTCAAATCTCCACCTCCTAAAAGTTCTAGAATCATCTCAAACAGTGCCACCAGCGGGGGACCAGGTTATCAAACAGGTGAACACGTGAGCCTCTGGGGGAAGCTGCATGTTCTAACCACAGTACCTGCTGAGTCTTCTTACCACTCCCTACTTTGTTTCTCTTTTCACAAGATGTTNCTTCATAGACAAAGACTAAAACTTATCAAGCGAATATTACAGGAAATCTTCCTTGCAGTTGAGAAGGAAGTCTATATTATATGCTTTGGGGAAGATGGGAAAGCTCTTTGTTCTAGACTGCCCTTTTAGATGAACTCAAGGCACTTTTCTTATGCTACTAGCAACCCGCTGCTTCCCTGAAAGCTACACTGGTTTACGCTTTAACCAATGTGGTCTGAATCCCAGCCAGCATTTTACTAATATTTATCAGTGTTAAGCTTAGCATAACTTGAGAAGTCAAATTTGTTGCAAATTACTTCCACTTGTACAAATATATTATTTATGCACAATTGGTAAAAACCCAATACTCTCATTAAATAAACTGATATGCTCCTGTTATGACCTGGGCTGGGAGTCTGGGTAAGTNAGATTATTCTGGAGATAGAAAAGTCAAAAGAATTAAAGAGTAATTGTATGAAAACTGTCATCCTTAACAGCAATAAAAGACATTTACCCACAAGTGTTTTACTTTAAGTTAAGAAATCAAATATTCCAACCAGAGTCTTGCAGTTGATGAGCTGAACACAGTTCTNTTATTTAAAAATGATTCACTATCCAGATTGAGCTCATGGGTTTGATATCTACCTCCAATGTTTCAAGGCTGAAAAGACTCACTGCCAGAGGAAATGCTCAGGGCATGACTTCNGTTTTCGGCAGACACTGAAAGGTAATTAAAACCCAGGAGAAGAGGCAGAGGAGGCACCCAGGTCCACTCTGAGGCCACGTGAGTGTATCTAGATGTGGAGATACAGTCTCCCAGGTTAATGCTCTGCAAACTAAACTGAAAGTATGGAGATTCAAATCCGGGACTTCATTACTTGTAAAGATCAACTACAGGTTTAGTGATGACAGTGGCTTAGCCGTTATTCCTAATA
>LZPO01027681.1:60951-71165 GCA_001675575.1 Neotoma lepida
TGGCAAGGGATAACTATGTAGCTGGAGTATGGACACTAGACCAGCTCAAGGGGATTGTAGTATTTTTCTTTGATGCTCTATCCCTTATTCTGCAGTATATCCTGTGGAGTGGGATTTAGATCTAATCAGAAAATGGTTCTCATACCTGCTAGTCCTGAAAGCTCTAGTTTTGTATCTACTTCACAACCTTAACCTTCCAAACTAGCTAGAGTCACAGACAAAAAGATAGTCAAATAGAGGTCTTCTCTGAAATGGCTATTGATAAGAAGGATACATANAGAAAACTGATTCAAATGTAAGTCATACCAAGGTCATTTTANTCATGGACATAAATAACTTAGAGAACACTGATAATTTCAGTGGAATAAACTCTGAACTTGAAGTTTCATCCTAAACAGCCTGAAAATGGCAGGTTATGGACTAAAGAATCATTTATTAAATGCTATCTCATTTGAAATATATTACACCATCTTGGATCTTTATTACAACATGCAAGATTTTAAATATCTACTTAATCTGATATCAGTTTCTATATATATGTATATATATATGCTATTGTACAATAACGTGTGTGTGAATGCATGCAGATGCTATTTCTCTCCCTTTCTCTGTCTCTCTCTTTTAGATAACAAGAAGCTTCACAGGTGGTAACATGCCTGTTCATCAGGGGGCACAGGTATGACTGTTTCTTTGTATGGTGCTGACTACCACTAAAATGATTCTCTAGATCCATTATTTCATCAATGGCTTTTGTTACAGAGATATTCTAACTCTATAATTTCAAATTTTTGAGGGTAATTACAATACTTACTTTCTTTTTATACATACTTTCCCTCCTCTCCTGCTTTTCACTGCTGAGCTATGAACACATCATCAGCACACAAAGATGTTATATACTATATGCTTTGTTTGTATCTATTATTCAAGCTTAGTTACATAAGCATATTTGTATTAAATGCTCTCCAACATTTCTCCTGCCTGTTCTTCATTTGATTTACAGTCCTTCTGGTTGTCTGAAATTTATTCTACAGTAGATTTCTCAGGGAAACCTCCATGGTATCAGTTATTATAGTTCATTGTTTCTAAGTTCTTGNCTGTTCAAACACAGTTCAGCATTTTTATTTGAAAGTCAGTCTGGTTGTGGATAAAAACTGAACTCCTCCCTCTTTGGAACTCAAATATTGGTAAATTACAAGCTTTTGTTGTCTTCTCTTATGAAGGTATGAAAGTCAAATTTTCTTTTTATTTAAAATAATGTTTTAAGTGAGTTTTAATTAAAATAGACTTATATCCCCTTCCTTTTCTTCCATCAGTCCATCCCAGGTATCTTTCCTCCAAAATTTTGCATGAACCCTTAACTCTCAAATTGATAGCCTCTTTTTCTTTGATTATCACATATTAAATATGTNCACATATGTAAATACAATCTGCTGAATCCATTTTTGTTGTTTGTATGNATATGAATAACCAATAAGGGGGCACATCCCTGGAAGGGGCTAATTCTCCTTCAAGCAATCCTTAGTTGCCTACAGTTCGTAGTCTAAAGGTGGATGCCATGAGATTTTCTTCCTTCCATGTTAATATGACCATGGTTATTTTCATTTTTATGGTCTTGTTTATATGGCCATTTCTAGGAAATACTGTTTTACAGCACGCTTCCTGGTATTTTGGCATTTACAATCTTTCCTTCCATTCTTCTGAGANATTCTCTGAGCCATAGATGCTGTTGATGTTATGTAGCTTCTCCACAACCTACAGATCTATGTATTGTGTCCANTTGTGGTTTTCTGGGGTGGTCTCATTTGCTGTAAAAAGAGGCTTATTTTGAAGTAGCTGCATTTATTTGTGAGCAACAAATACTGGTGAGGTTGTGGGGAGAAAGAAACTCTCATTCACTGATGTGGGGATACAAACTGGTCCAGCCACTTGGGAAATCAAAAACTAAACTAAAAACTAAAAGTAAATCTNCCATATGACCCAGCTATACCACTGTGTGGCCAATGGACTTGTCATACTCCAGAGATACTTAACTCTATTCACACAACAGTCAGCAAATAAATATATAATCTAACTATCCTTCAACAGATGAATGGATAATTAAAATGTAATACAAATACAGAATTGAATAGTATTCTTCTATAAAGAAAAATGAAATAATAAAATTTATGGTGAATGAATAGACCTAGAAAAGATAATATTGAGTGAAGTAATCCATCCCAGAAAGACAAACGTCTCATGTTCTCTCTTATCTTTAGTTCCTAGCTCCAAATCTCTTCAGATAGAATGTTTGTCATGGAGTAACCACAAAACCAGGAAAGTATGAGTAGGTAGAGGGGCTTGAGAGGGGAATACAGGTGACNGAAGTGGAAAATGGAAAAATTGGGAAGGAGAGAGGAAGGACAATACANAAGAGGAGACATAAGGACAAATAAAATCAAGGTTGCTTGATAAAGCCCCTAGGAAACATATTATTTTATATTTACCAAAGATTATACACAATACACACACACACATAGACACACACAGACACACAGACACACACACACACACACACACACACACACACACACACACTTTTTAAAGGAAGTTATGCCACTTGGGCTTACAAGAATTGTAGACTAACGAAACCCCTAGTATCAGACATGAGAAACCTCTTTTCAAATGTTTGGTCAAGGTTAGTCCAAGTGACTCCCAAACAATATAGACTATCAATGTAGTCCATGATTTCCTCTCAGGGCTTGAAGGTATGCCTTTATTGCTGAAGATACTGCACACTTAGGATGCAGTACTCAGATGATTTGAGCTAGATCTATCCTGAAAGCCTCCTTTCTGTGTAGACTGTACCAGAAAATACTACTTAGCTGCCAAGGGAGGTGCTGTGGAAGAATCTTTGTACACTGCATATATGTATTACTCTCGTTGATTAATAAAGAGCTGACCGGCCTATAGCTGGGCAGGAAGAGATTTGGCAAGAGAGCCAGACTAGGAGGACACTGGGAAGAAAAAGTGCAGAGTCTGGGGAGTCACCAGCCAGACGCAGAGGAAGTAGGATGTGTACAAAATGAGGTAACAAACTATGAGCCATGAGGTAGAACTTAGATAAGAAATATGAGTTAATTAAAGTTGTAAGAGCTAGTTAATAATAAGCCTGAGCTATCAGCTGAGCATTTATAATTAATATTGAGTCTCCATGTTGGTTATTTGGGAACTGGCAGGCGGGAATGAAAAGTCCACCTATAAATGGTGCCCAAATGTCTTGTGTTGTGAAATATTATTTTAAGATGTGTTACATTTGTTTATGTTGTGGATATTTGTTTTAATGATGCAAATATGTGTTAAATTCCTTTAATGTTGCTTCTGTTTAGCTCTGTGAAGCTGTGTTACTTTGCCTGTCTAAAACAACTGATTGGTCTATCAAAGAATCATCAATAGCTAGGCAGAGACAGGATAGGTGGGGCTGGCAGATAGAAAGAATAAATAGAAGGAGAAAAATGAGGATCAAGGAATGAGAAAAGGAGGAGAGAAGGATGCAAGGGGCCAGCCACCCAGCTACACAGCCAGCCATGGAGAAAGAAGTAAATAAAAGTGTATATGACTATAGAAAAATAAAAGCCCTGAGGCAAAAGATAGACAGGATAATTTAAGGTAAGAAAAGCTTGCTAGAAACAAGTCAAATTAAGGCCAGGCATTCATAAGAAAGAATAAGACTCCATGTGTATTTGGGAACTAGGTGGTAGGCCCCCCAAAGAGTAAAGACTACAGAGTCCAAAGAGCCAAAGAGTTAAAAAAAAAAAACAGTAATCTAGCACTTACATCCACATAAGACAGAAGAAAGCTTAAAAAAGCTTCTAAACACACAAAAATAGAGCCAAATGTAACTTCCTAGTTGCGTGTCTCTCATGCCAGCCACAGTACAGAGATACATCTCCTGGCAGCTGCCTCACGATGGGTTCCCTCAGTCTCACATGGGTTGCAGTATAGAGAGGTGTCTTCCAACTGCTGCTTGTGGGCTTAAGCTTCTAGCACAAGCTCCACCAGTGAGCTACATGGTAGGTTTGGGATTTTGCTCATCCAGACCANAAAGGTTACAGATATGCTGTAAAGACAGATTTAGATGAAGAAAAACTCTAAATGGGTTACAGTGTGTTTAAAAATGTACAAAGGCTTGGGAGAGAAAAGAAAAAGTGTAGAAACAGTCATAGACTAAAAATGTTTATAAATAATAAAGTCCTTAGAAAAGAAATAGAGTAAAAAATATATATAGTAAGCCACATAAAGATGGGAAATACATAGAGAGTCTGAAAATACACAGAGAGTCTGTATGTTATTGTGTTGTCTTTATATTTTCTGATTGCTTATGAAGGATTGACAGCTACCAAGACATACTGGATTATAAAAACTACTGGATTAAACCAAACTATATATTTTTAAAATGTCTTGACTTCAAAATGGAAGTGAAAAAATATGTTACTTTGGGGACGAGGTTATGCTTTCATTTCCACAGGAAATGAGAGGCTGTATATTCATTCCAAGTTGACATGGATCAGGTTTGATCAAGGAAGACCCCCCCCTGAAAATCCTGACTTCAGACATAAAGAAATAAACCTAGAAGAACTACAGGACACACAGTGTATATTTTACCTGCTCAAACATAAAACAAAAAATCATCTTTAACTGACTTGTGCACACCATGTATTCCATACTTCTAATTATGTTACCTTTAAAAGTTTATGTATTTTCAGAAAAAAAGGGACCAAACACCAATGAAAATGGATGGCCCAGGTGACTCAGCATTTCAAAATGCTCCTGTTACATTCTCCTCAAAATTCTGCATCCAAAACATCGTTGTGGCCACTGCCTGAGATGATCCAACCTCACTGACTACTCCATCTGGGACTTCATTATTATCACAATTTTCTCAAGGTTTCCCCAAAGACACTAGCACCTCTAGACACCAGGAAGTAGTCTAGAGAATGATGCTCACATTCCCAAAATATTGGGTATGCACGTTCGTTATCTTTTAAGGGGGGTTGGTTAAAATTTGTTATAGGTAATGATCAGAAAAAAAATAAACAAAGGAGATTAGATTCAGGGATATTGTTCTGAAAAGAAAAAAGGGGATATAGAAATGATAGGATAAAAGGGTAGAATAAAATAAAAGATTACTGAATCTACTTTAATCTAAAAAACAACTATTAATCTCAAAATATTTTACATTAGTAAGGACTTTGATTTATTGATACAAATTTATTTTTACAAATTTTACAAATTTATTTGTAAAAATACAAAGTTATTTTTACTATACTATTTGTATGTTTCTTGTTTGGGGTATTGCACTTATACAACTCATTTAAAAATGTAATGTATAATTAAGAAATAAAGATTAATAGTCATCTATAATAGCCAAACTTATAGTCAAGTTAGGTATGTTTTCAAGGTCATATACAGATATGATATGGATAGATAGATGGTCTTCAAACACTTCAAAGACCTACAGAATATGGCATCAAATATGTTTAATAACTGAAGGCTTTTCATGACAGTGAGACAGGTCTGCTCATGACAGTACCCACTGACTTCAAAAGAAGATGATGGGCATTGAAGAATCTCTGTATAGAGTTTGCTTTCCTTATGGCCAAAGTTAGCCATTTGGGCAAAGAAACNGCCCTTGCCTCAATTGCTGACAGTGTGCTGACCAAACTGGACCAGAAGGATGCCAAAGAAAGCAACTGCAAAACTTTGCCAAGATAAGGTAGGATAGTCCTTCAAAATTCCCTGCTTCTCAGAAATGTCTCTTCAGATAAACCAGGACTGTAGGCCAAAGTTGGATGCCTCAACATTACAGAACTTTGGGTGACTATCCAGGCAGTCAGATGTCCCTGTCATTAGATAACATTTATACCCTTCTTGGGTCTTTGAGGGAGTTAAAAACTAAACAATTAGACTTAAACTTTTCCTTAGTTATGATAAAAGGTAAATTAGGTATAAAACTTTAGACTCACAAAGATAAGATAAATTATAATAGAGTATTTTCTCTAATTTTGCCAACTACAAATGGCTAAATATTATAACTGGAATTCTTACTTGATAACTGTTTTGTTGTATATAATTTTACTATGTTAAAGTTAAAACATTCCTATTTAATTAGACAAAAGGGGGAAATGGTGTGGAAGAGTCTTTGTACACTGTATTGTAACATGAATTCCTAAATAGTCTTAATAAAAAACCCAGAGCCAGATATTGGGTAAATGCTGAAAGATCAGAGAGACAAAGGAACAAGCCACTGGCACGTTTCACCGCTAGGACTCCTCNGCCTGAAAATCCTCAGCCAATAGGCCTCTAGCTNAATGAGTTTCCTCAGCTGAAAAGGCTTCAGCCNAAAATACCTTTGTTTCCTATCTCCTCATGCCTTATATACCTTTCTCCACCCAGCCATCACTTCCTGGNGTTAAAAGCATGTGTGCTTTCCAGTACTGGGATTAAAGGTGTGTGCCACCACCGCCTGACTATGTTTTCTCTCCTAGACTGAGTCAATCTCATATAGTCCAGGGTGACTTTGAACTCATAGAGATCCAGAAGGATCTCTGCCTCCTGAGTGCTAGGTTTAAAGATGTGTGCGACCACTGCCTGGCCTCTATGTTCTGTTCTCTGATCTTCAGGCCAATTTTATTAGGGTACACAATATATCACCACACTGCATACATGTTTTACTCTTATTGGTTAGTAAAGAGCTGACTGGTTTATAGCTGGGCAGGAAGAGATTGAGTGGGAGAGCCAGACTAGGAGGATGCTGGGAAGAAGAAGGGCAGAGTCTGGGGAGTCACCAGCCAGACCCAGAGGAAGCAGAATGTGTACAAAATGAGGTAACAAACGATGAACCACATGGTAGAACTTAGATAAGAAATATGGATTAATTTAAGTTGTAAGAGCTAGTTAGCAATAACCCTGAGCTATCAGCTGAGCATTTACAATTAATATTGAGTCTCCATGTTGGTTATTTGGGAACTGGCAGGCAGGAAAGAAAACTCCTCCTACAATGAGGAGGAAATCAATTAATAATCCTACCCAGCTCAAGACCTATGAACTACAGGGACCGGCATGGCAAGATACCTATAAAGGTGCAATAAGCGGCACTCACATCTTGGTGGTAACCAACAGCTGTCTAATTGGACTTAGGACCCATTCAACAAAAATGAAATCATGTCAGGCACTGAAAACTTAGACAGCTTTCCAGAGCTAGTGAAGTCATGGACCTTAGAAAAGAAGCTGCCATCTTCACTGTGCTAGACTAGCTTAATTCCTTACGNCATTTCTAAGTTTTCTTTTCTTTACAGGTGACATGGTCTTTTTGTCAACACATTCAAAGATCTGTTTCATTAAAAAGTCAAATTTAATAGATTATGTCTCAATGTAATCTCTTCTAGTTAAACTTTTTCTATGTAGATGATTTCCCTTTCAGTAACTATGTTCTTTAATGTTGAACTTCATTTCTGAAAAGCTTTCTTGAAATATACATTTTAATATCAATAACGTGATTAAGGTGTCAATTTCACTTGCCTTTTTCTATCTCACTGTTACTTTAAGTTGTTTTTAATTATTTTTACTTTTACATTTGCTTTTAATTTCCTCTTTCTTATATTCTATTATTCATAAGGTATTGTGCATGTCTCCGAAGGCTCTAGTCATTCTCTAAATCCGTTTGTTTTTGTATGTTTTCTGGGTTAGTCATCANTTTTGAAATGTTTTAAACTTTTTTTCCGCCTAAGCCTTTGTTTTGTCTCTTTCTTTTTAAATATTCCTTCTTCCTATCAGCTTACCTCTGATTCTGACTATATCCTTCCTTCGTTTTCAATTAGCTTTTAAAATAATGGCATTCTGCTCATTATTGTTTTTCTTCATAAAATGTTGCATGACATTTGTCAAGAGTATATATCCCCTTTCGTGATTTTTAACTGTGAAGGCTTTTCACTTGTGAAAAGAGAGGATCGCATAGCCTTTCTTAGCTTCATGACTTCAGATTTCTCCATATTTACTCTTGAGTTTTTCTCTTCATTGCCCTTAGTGTTTTTACTCTGCTTCTGATGATTTTGCCCTCACAAACATTTCCTCTCTCTTTGAGACTGGGCATTCATTTTGAAACAGTCTAGATTTTTCTGTTTGGAGAGGGCTTGGCATCAAGACTCCAACCCTGATCTCGAGTTTAGTGGCCCTTTGAACTCACTCATGAACCACAGTCTCAGAAAAACCTTCTTAGATGTGTCTACTGATCTCACATTGGCTCGCTGAGCTTTCAACACTAGCAAGGACATCATGTTTATGGCATAAATATCTGCTTGGAATTTGGTTCCTGGCCCTCACATTCATCAGAATTGCCTCTCTTCCCCACAGAGCCTCTGATAACATGTAAACTTGATGGCAGGTCCAGGTTTTGGGGGTTTGGAAGAATCCTTCTTGGAAATTTTCTGTAGATGTTGGCTATGAAGTTTTGTTTTCTTATTCTAGTTTCTCTGTTTTTATTGGAGATTTAGAAAGTTAAAAAAAAAAAACAAACAAACCACAGACCAGAGTTGCCTATATTGTCTTGTTGGAAACCATTAATCAGTTTAGTCTTAATCTTATCTCGCAACTCACTTTTCTTAAAGTATTGTAAGAGTAGGTTGATTTTCCATATTTGAGGAACTAGCCTGTTAACAATCTATTGATTTAACCCTAAGCTCCTTGGAAGTCTTTTGTCATCACTAACTGCTATCATAATATAATTTATTCACTTAAAAAAAAGCAGTAGCTGAATAATTTCTTAAAAGTGTATGACTTTTATAAATCTGCATACACACCCATCTCACAAATTTGTGTAGTATNAAGATAAAAATAATACAAAACTGATTTTTGACCAATTTAAAAAGATATATTCTCCTTTTAATTAAAAAAGGGGCCACNGATTTGTTTTTGCTTGTAAAGGACTAAGGAATGCATCGCCATTGGAATCATTTCTCCTTTTATCCTAAATGTTTTCTTCTCACCTAATAAATAAGGGAAGGAATGTTTTGCCAAGCTCAAGACCTATTTGGAGTCATGGCTTCTAAATGTCAAGCCCATTCTAACACTCTGAGTTTAACCTGCTTGCTGCTGGCTGAAGAGTCTTCCTGTTTCTAAGAAAAGAAAAAAAAAGTTTCAAAAGTCTAATAAAAAGGTCACGTGTCTTTCCCCAAATGCAGAGGCACTCAAAACAAAACATTTTGATGAATTAAGCACAGATGAATTTGAAAATGTAGGTGAACTTTACTTGTAAAATATAGTTGGCTTTATACATTCACAAAAGGGTCTGTAGACAGAGGCAAAATGTCTTTGAGGAAGGAGATCCTAGGGTTTGGCCAAACTTAAGTGTTTGAAAAACACTGTGGCTGTAGACGTATAATGAACCCAAAACTTGTGAAGTTTTTGTGTTTTTCTTTCTTACAGTTTTGTTGTACTTATTCCCATGGCCAACTTCAAATGACCCCCTCCTCCTGAACAAAACAGAGTAGCTGAAAAGTTTGCTTAAACTTCTTAATACTTTTAATCCTTACTTGTTATAATTTGATTACTGAGAAAGATTTTCTCTCTGGGCTTCCTATTAAATCACTTTCAAGTTGAAACAAACCAGAAATCCCTTTAAATAACAGAGTTGGTATTCACTTTAAGCCGGTCAGAATTTATACAGGAACTGTAGAACATTTCTTATAAAACTCGGTTGATGTACCCAGAGGCTTTCGGGAGGGACTTATCCTCCCAACCTAACACAAAATAAATAAATAAGTGAGTGAACACGATGTCCTGGGCTATGGAAAACGGTGTGACTTAGCCTTAGATTGACGTTTGTTTGTTTTCCATGCTCTTACATATCTGCTCTGATTGGCTACTCCAAATGTACCTGGGAGGTAGCCTTTCCCTCTCCGTACTTACTGGTTCAATTCTGTTGAGTTTGGTATTATAAAGATCTGGCCCAATATCATCTTGTTAATTATATGTTTAAACATGAAACTGAAACTTTATCTTTAAATGTTTTTCTTTCTATTGTTAATAGTGTCATAATATCCAGGAATGATACAGTTTTATACTTGTAAGAGGCTTATAGGCTTCTTTTTCATTTGTTTATTTGGTCCAGTACTAGAGATCAAACCCAGGGCCTTATATACACTCAATGGATAACCTGGTAATATATCCCTACCTCTTAA
>LZPO01027681.1:79603-95851 GCA_001675575.1 Neotoma lepida
CTTTGAGAGTCTTATCCAATATCTCCTTTCCCATTACAGTGTCATGAAGCATTTCATGTATATTTTCTTCTAGTAGTTCCATAATATAGGCTTTAAATTTAAATTTTTTGTTATAATTTAAGTTACTTTTATACATTTTAATTAAAATATGATTACATCATTTCCTCTTCCCTTTCCTCCCTCCAGCCCTTTCCAAGTCACCTGCTTCCAACTTCTTCCATCTTCCCCTACTCTTAAATTGATAGCTTCTTTTTCTTTACTATATATAATATAATATAATACAATATAACACATATGTGTGTATGAATAAATACATAAATGCAACTTTCTGAGTTCATTTTTGTCATTTGTGTCTATATGGGTTTATGAATGACTACTTTGTGTTTGATAATCAATTAGGGGACTCATCACTAGAATAAGCTAATTCTCTTCTAGCAGTTGTTTGCTTGTAGTTCTTTGTCTGAGGGTGTGACCTCATGATATTTCCCTTCTCCACATAAACATGTCTATTGATACTGTCATTTTTCTGCCTTGTTTATGCAAGTATTTATATGAGAGAAGGTTTCACAGAAGAGTTTTGGGTATTCTGGCTCTCACAATCTTTTGCCTCTTCTTCTGCAATGTCCACTGATCAGGAGCTGTGATACAGATGTATCCACCAGGGCTGGGNTCCCTATGATTCATTTATTTTTGCATTGTGTCCAGTTGTGGTTTTCTGTAGTGACAGGCTTCTTTGGTTGGGGTGGGGGAGGGGAGTTAGACTTATTTCACAAAGGCGGCTCAAGGAAAAGGAGAGATAGAGGGTTGTGGGTCTGGAACTAGGCTTGTGGTTTTGTAGATTCTGTTTAAATCTTGAATCCAATTAGAACTGCTGTTTGCATAGAGAAGTCAGGAGACGTCTCAATGAGATGGGGACATTTGCACAAAAAATTTAATTGTTCCTGGTTAATGATATCACCAAGAGTCTGATCTGCTAGAAGNAAAACCAACATCNAACTCCAACATGGTCCCATGATCTCTGAAATTTCTTCTGTTATCTTAGGTACACAGTGATCTCCATTATGGATGTGNATCGCTGATTATGTAAGCACCTTTTATTTCTACTTAATTTTTTGGCCCCCAAACTCTGATTCCTATGGATTTTCACTGCTTCAGCTCGAATGGATTTCTTAGCTTCTCTCTTGCTCTCATTTGCTGGTCAGATTTCCATAATTAAATGGAGATAATCCCTCATAGAGTCTACATTTTAGATAAAATTAGTTACCATGTAAAATAAATATAATAGGAAGGTGAGAAGAAAGAGATGAATAGTTGATAATACTCTATGAATATAAAGATAACTTATTTTAGAAGGGGGAAAAACTCTCAAAAGTGAAAATTATTTTTGGGTACCGACCAATTGTATAAAATAGTGTAGAGTGTATTAAAAAAATACCTTGTATGTTTTCAAACAGCTTAGAGAATTCCGTGTTGGAAGAATAAATAGTATTTTATGATTTTGGAAGCTAATTACCAAATGAGCTACATTAGGAGGCAAATTCNAATTATAAAACTCAGAGTGTTAGAAACAGCTACCAGGGTTTTCTGTTTTTCCCTGTGTTTATACTCTTCACTAATTGCCTTAAAAGCCTGGGACTTGGGGGGATGTTATCTTCTCAGACTGAAACACTAATTGTGAGCATTAACTACTGTTGGATGCTTCACAACAAAGCCCTGGCAACGTCAGTACGTCCTCTCTTCAAACCATTTTTATTTTTAAAGAAAAGCTTTATTCTTTGGTGGTTAGATTTTAATTATTTGTTTTTGAACAAATACATCCCATTCTTGTGGGTAATTGTGTTTTCAGTCANCAAAGATGCGGAGGCTCTGTTCATACTCAAACTGGAAGAAAAATGTATCCAAGTGATGACACTTGTGAATTTAGAGTTAAGCCAAATTTTCGGTAACTTAGTTCATTATTTATATTTATCACGAAAGTGTCTAAACTTGTAACCACATGTATTGATGTGGAAATAATTTGGACCAGGGGGTGGGGTTTTGTTTTAAATTCACTTAAGGGGAGAATCCTGAATTACACTTGAGAATTTTAAGATTTCTTTTTCCTGTTAAATACTAATGTAACATCAGACTGAAAAACATGGGATTGCGTCCTTGTTTTCTGCAACTGCTTTCCTCTGTAATACAAGTGCTTCAAAGAAAGTGGGGGTTATCCAAGTCTTTCTTGTCAAGTATCAGCACTCTGCCTGGATATTTGCNGCCTCACACTTCACAGTGTCCTTAGTAGATTTGTGTTTGTTGTGCCCTGGGTTATTAATAGTTCTCTTCTTAGCAAAGCTAAAGACAAACAGATTGTACAGGAAAATGAAAAAATCAGATTTTGTTCCAAAATTATTATAATATGGAAAGTATCTATATTGAACAAGGATCAATTCCTAAAACACCATGGATAAGTGGGACTTTATAGTCAAAGAGTGGTGTGTTTTGTGTGTGTGTGTGTGTGTGTGTGTGTGTGTGTGTGTGTGCACGCACATATGTGTATGCATTGTGCCAATGGATAGAAAATTTCTCATAATTAACATCAGAGATAAGGGGATGTTCAAGCTAAATAAAATTAAAGTTTTTTGTTGAAGGCAAGATGGGGTGATCAGGTAGGAAATGATACAATGGTGGAAGATTGTGTCTAAATTGACTTTGAAGATTTTTGTTATAGATAGGCCATGTAGATATAGACCCAATAAGGACAGACAGGAATGTTGAGCTCAGATCTTGACATCTACATAGCCTACCTGTGTAATCAAAAGGAACTTGTCACTAAATAGGACATTCTTTAATGGTTCAGAGAAGATGTACTTTTTCAGTTTTTGTGTGCGTTTATGTTTTTATTCATGTGTGTGCAGGAACATATGGAGCCCAGAGGACAACCTTATGTGTCATTCCTTAGGAGTTGTCCATCTTGATTTTTGAGACAGGATCTCTTGGTTGCCTTGAAACTCATAGATCAGGCTAGAATGGCTGGCTAGCAAGCTGCTGGCTTGCACCTGTCTCTACCTCCCAGCACTGGGATTACATGTGCACCATGTACATGGCTTTCTTCCATGGTTTTGGAGGGTCAAAATCAGATCCTCATGCTTGCATAGTAAACATTTTACCAACTGGGATAAAGCTCTAGCCACACTTCCTCAGTCTCTACCATGGTACACAGGAGATGTTCAGTAAATATTTTTGAAGAGATATATTAGAGAGAAGATCTTGACATTTCTTTAGAGGTAAATGTGTCCAAAATGCCATGTTCTTTTGAGAAAGATCTCTGGCTTGGAGTCAGACAGACTAGGGTTTGAATCCTGAGCCCAACACTAAATATGTAACTTTTGTGTGGTTTGGACAGATCCTGAAGATTAATTCTTCTCCTTTATATGTGGAAAATACTTAGCTAAAAAATTTTATATATGAGAATGAGTTGTATGTTATATCTTTAGGTAGCCATAGTCTTGTAGTTTTCTACATTATCTTCCTTCAAATCTCCTACAAAGGAGGGGCTTCTGCTTAAACAGAGAATGATGGCCATCCTGATCTGTTCTGTAAGTGACAGTAATAAACTGTAGTACAGTGGTAACATTCCCATTGACCATGTGACATCAAGCTAGTCTCTCCTGTTTCTCAATTATAAGATTATAAGGTTCCATTAAGTCATCCCTAAGGTTTTTAATGGTAGCCATTTTGAATTATACTCCTTAGGAATCTTAACCCAGAAGTGGGCTCATTTCTCANAGCACTGTGGTGGGTAAGTACTTTTTTCTTATTAATATTACATAATGAGAATTTAACATTTTATACCCCTTAGGATAATTGTTCATTAAAAAAGAAAGTTGGGTGGTTGAAATTGCTATAAAGAGCCATTTGCTAATAAATATGCAAAAGGAAAATGATTAAGCAAGAAGACAGCTTTCTTCCTTGAGTTCTTTCTTTCCTGTCCTTTAAGAGTACAGCATGATGCTCTGATATACTTATGCATGTTGAAATGGTTCTTATAGTTAATTGAATTAATACATCCATCAGTTTATAAGAGGGACTTCATTCCAGCATCTCTGTTAAAACATTTTACTATGGGAACTATAGTTAAGTTGGAAGCTATGGAGATAAGCAACCCAGGGGTTTTATGCTTTGCCAAGTAAATATTTTCTTCTATGTAGTTGTCTGCATTCTCCTGNGAACAGANCCAATAGAATTAATATATATTGAAAGGGGATTTATCTGGTTGGCTTATATGATGTGGTCTGGATAGTCCAGCAATAGCTCTCTTCACAGGAGAGGCTGAGAACATGGNAGTTGCTTAATCTATGAGACTGGATGCTTTAGTAGTTTCGATATGACACCAAGAGCCTGGAGGGTTCCAGAAAGCCNTTAGTCTTCAGTCTACTTTACAAAACCAAAGACACTGGGTTTTGGTGTCAGTAAGTATGGCAGCAGCAGCAACAGATTAGACNAATGTGCCAGCAGATGTGAAGGCAGGCAGGCACACATTGAAACCTCTTCCCTTGGCCTTCATCATATCTGGGCCATGTCCAAAAGGTGCTGCTCACATTTGGGCCTGGTCTTTCCACTTTAGCTAACCTAGTGAAGAAATCCCTCATAGGCATTCCCAGAGGCTCACCTAAGGGATAACCCATCATAGCTGTGTCTAGAGGCTTGTGTCCTGGGTGATGCCAGAGGCTAGCCTAAAGGATGACNCCTTACAGCTGTNTCCAGAGGTGTGCCTCATGAGTGAGTCTGGATACTGACAAATTGGTGATCAATATGAACCCCCACAATATGATTTAAGTTCTTTGGGATATTTGAAAACATTTTTCTATACTCTTTTATTTCGTCTTGAAAACTGACAGGAAAACATAAATCTGTACCTCTTTTTCCCTCTTTACTGTCTGTTTTACTTCTCCTCTTTTCTCTCGTAAACTTTGCTCCCTTCTCTCTTCCCCATGTACTCTTTTATCCTTTCATTTTTAACTCTTACCGTTCCTTTGACTTCAATTAGCCAGTAGTTTACTAGACTACTACCATAGATAAAATAATGCTGTGCCTGGTTGCAATAAAACAAAATGAAGCTCTACCCATAGCTGAGTGGTATGCACATAAAATAAAGTCACACTATAGGCTGATACTACTATGCCATAAAACTTACAGTTTTAAAATGAAACAACTATAATCACCCTTCTATTATAATATATGCAGGGTTTGGTGTCTGTGTCTAAAATTGGCATTGTAAGCTCAGCCCTGTGGCAGATTTGAAAGGAGAAGTGCTTATAAACTCAACTGCTGGAATGACTAACCTGGATTTAGTAGAGAATATATAAACTGAAGGTATAGTTAATTTGTAATAGGTGATGGATTTAGTTTGCATTATTTTACAAATTAGGATATAATCTTTCCTAAATGTTTTATTCTAGAGCAAGACATCAAATTTAGTGAGCTTAATAGGGCCAACTTAGGAAATAGAAGAACGGATGGAGAAGACTAATCNTCAGATCTGAAGTCCTGTGCAGCTCTGCTCCCAGCACCCATGACATTTCATGTGTATATGCCTCTCTACCATGAAACTATATGATCTTCTAATCCTCTAATCCACATTATTCTGGGTGTAGCTAGAATTATTTTGATAGCATTTATCTGATCTAGAGGCAATTAAGCAATCTCTAAAGATGATTTGAGTGCAAGTATTTTTTTCTTTTTAATTTATCTCTTTTATTTTTGTGTTTAGTATGCAAAGTGGTAAACCAATATTTCTTAGTGATGGACATCCGCATTTTTGAATCATGGTTTAGGAAATAAGGAAGATGCAATATTTCATATTTAAAATTAGATTGTTCCCTTCCATCATAAGAAAATGAAATGTAACTAATTACTAATTAAGTAGAACAAAGTAAATAAAACCAGTCAAAGTATATATCAATAAAATAGCCAATATAAAACAACAGAGAAAAATGAAAGATTTGGGTGACTTAATACCTAGGGAAGAAATGATACCAGTTCTCTACAAACCCTGAGTTTTAGAAGAGAGATATATCTTAAAAGAGAACTTTCTGAGGCCAGATTTATTGTATTAAACCCCAGATGAAGATATAAGAAAAACATACCATATATCAATAATAGATACAAAACTATTGAGTTAGAAAAATAAGCAGTTGCTGTAGAGATGAATCAAAAATTAAGAGTGATTTCCTGTTCTTCCAGAGTACTAGAGTTGAATTCCCATGACCCATGACCAACACTGTATAGTTCACAATAGCTTGAAACTTCTGTACCAGGGAATCCAGTACCTCATTCTGGCCTTTGAAGGCATCACATATATGTGGCATATATTCATAGTAATGCATATGTATACATAAAATAAAAGTAAAAAAGCAAACCAAACTTGATGACAGGTTAAAAGGATAATGCAGCACATTTAAGTGAAATCTACTATTTGTAGTAGGCAGTATTTGTGACTATGACAGGATAATTTTNTAAGAATAATGTTTTCCATGATAATCCATGCATGGAATTGTCTGCTTTTCAAAGGTTTAATCATATTACATCATATGTACCCACAACATTTTCTTTATCCATCTAGGGCCAGATATCTTCACTGATGAATTTTCCAAAGCATTTATAGAGGACTTAGCATTAATCTTCTCAAATTCTTCTACAAAAAATGGAAGAGGAGTGAATGCTTTTAATACATTTTAGCAGACTAGTACCAGCCTGATACCAAAGGCAGATTGCTACAGAACAACATCTCTGACAAACACTGAGGTGAAAAACAGCCACAAAATATCAGTATAAATTTCATTCATCAACACATCAAAGGAATACAGGCTATTGCCAAGTCAGTTTATTCTTGCAATGGAAAGATATTTCACAATTTGAAAATTAAATAATGTGATACACTACCCTACAGATTAGAGAATGAAAAGCACACTATGTTAGCATGCTGTGAGATGGTCTTTCTGTATGCTGTGAATATGTGTTGCTAACATTGGTTAATAAAGAAGCTGCTTTGGCCTATGGCAAGACAGGTTATAGTCAGGTAGGAAATCCAAGCAAAGATACAAGGAGAAAAAAGGCAGAGTCAAGGCTCAAGGCAGACTCCATCCAGCTGCCTAAGGAACATGATGCCAGCAGACTGGTAATGCCACGGCCAAGTGGTAAATATAGATTAATAGAAATGGGTTAATTCAAGATGTCAGAGCTAGCTAGCAATAAGCCTGAGCCATAGACCAACAATTTGTAATTAATGACAAGTCTTTGTGTGTTTATTTGGGATTGAGCAGCTACAGGACACAGGAAAACTTCTGGCTACATTTGGTGCCCAGTGTGGTGGCAAGAGTTTCCATCTAAAACCTGAGAGAACTTAAGAAGAGATTCTAGAACAGAGCCAAGAGTAGCTTCCTAGTTCATGTTACTCATGACAGGCCACTGTACAGAGATGTGTCCCCTGGCCATGGGCTTTGGTGGCAACATGGGGAACTCCCCCAGTCTCTCACAGGCCATGATACAGAAAGGCTTCTTCCAACCACTGCCTGCGGGCTTGAGAGCACAGCTGCAGGCTTAAAAACACAGCTGCATGCTACTTAATACTACTTCCCAGAATTTGGGGAGATAAATGTAACTTGTTGGTACCTGTGCCATGTTGGAAAGCCAAGGTGGGTGGGGCTAGGATCCAAAGCCACCATTTTTATAGCAGTTTAAAATCTCTCCTGGTCAGAAAAGGATTAATAAGGCAGATTCAGATGGAAAAAAAAAAAACAAAAAACTCTAAATGGCTTACACTGTGTTTAAAAATATACATAGGCTTGGGAGAAAAAAAGAGAAAGGATAGAGAAAGTCCTTAAAAATGAAATAGAATATAGAAAAAGCCACATAATGATGGAATATACANAGAAAGTCTGAATACTGTATATTGTTGTGTTGTCTTTGAGTTTTTATTTTTTTAAACTACAGAGTAACATTTGTTTGTGGGGGCTGCTAAGTTAAATCAACTTATATATTTTAAAGGTATCTTGACTTTAAAATTTGGATCTAAGGATATGTTACTTTGTAAAAGAGATTCTGCTTTTGCTGTGGATTCTTTCCAGGTAATATAGTTCCATCAAAGAAGACCCCCTGAGAGGTCTGCAATGGAATCTAGGGCTCAGATGATCCAACATCCAGAACAGCTTCAAGGTAGCCTGCTAAACATGCAGCCTCACAGACTACTATAGTCAATCTTTAACTATAATTCTAAATTTTCTCAGGATCCTCATAAGATTGCCAGCACCCCCAATCAGCAGGAAGTAGTATAGAAAGCTATGCCCAAATTCCCAAATATTGTTTATGAATTTTGTTTTTATTTAAAGGGGGATATGATATAGAAATGATGAAAAAAGGTAGATTATTAAATCTACTTTAATCCAGAAAACAACCATTAATCTCAAAATACTTTACATTGGTATGGATTTTGGTTTATTAATACAAATTTAAGGTCAATTTTATTATATTTTATGTATATTTNTACTCTTGTTTAAGGTATTATGTTTTTGCAGCTCATTTAAAAATATTATATATAATTAAAAATACAGATTAATAGATAGTCATCTATAATAGTCAAACTAATAGTTATGTTAGTTAGGTTTTCTAGATACACAGAGATATATTTCAGATAGGTAATCTTCAAACATGTCAAAGACCTACAGAATATGGCATTTGAAATGTTTTAAGTACTGAACGTTTTCTGGACAGTGAGACATGTCTGCTTCTGGCAGCACTAATTATTTCAAAGAGCATGATGGGCTTCAAAGAAACTCTTTATACAGTTTGCTTTCAATGTGGCAAAGGCTAGTCATTTGGGCAAGAAACTGCTCTTGCCTGGACTGCTTGACAGTATGCTGTATAAATTAGACATGTAGGACCCTTGGGAAAATGACCACTGAACTTTGCCAAAACAGGGTGAGATGGTCCTTCACGTACCTGCTTCACAGAAGAAACTGCCAGACATTCTGTAGGACAGACAGAAAAGTGACTGACAAACTTTGCCAAAATAGGTGAAACAGTCCTTCAAATTTCCTGCTTCACTGAAAAGTATGCCAGAGACTCTAGGCCTGTAGGCTGAAGATGGATGCCCCACAATTACAGAAGAACTTTGAGTGACTGTCTAAGCAGCCAGATGTCTCTGTCACTTCTAGAATTTTGGAATTTGCTTACAATACACTTCCTGTTTACTTAGGTAATAGTATATCCTAGATATAATATTATATATATTATATATATAATATAATATATATATAAGTAGATAGTTATATAGTTTTCCTTGGTTGTGATAAAAGATAAGTTAGATATAAAACTTTAGACTCACAAAAACAGGCTAGATGATAGAGTACTTTCTTTAATGTTACCAAATACAAATAGACTAAATATTGTAACTATAATTCTTGCTTGATAACTATTTTGTTATATGTAATTTTACCATGTTAAAATGAAAACCTTCCTTTTTAATCAGATAGAAAAGAGGAAGTGCTGTGGGATGGTCTTTCTGTACACTGTGAATATGTGTTGCTACCACTGGTTAATAAAGAAGCTGCTTTGGCCTATGGCAAGACAGGTTATAGCCCGGTAGGAAATCCAAACAAAGATAAAGGGAGAAGAAAGTCAGAGTCAGGGCAGATGCCATCCTGCTGCCCAAAGAACAAGATGCCAGCACACCTGTAATGCTATAGCCACATGGCAAACTATAGATTAATAGAAATGGGTTAATTCAAGATGTCAGAGCTAGCTAGCAATAAGCCTGAGCCATAGACCAAATAGTTTGGCTTTTTTTTTTTGTTTGTTTTGTTTTGTTTTTTGTTTTTTTTTTGTTTTTCGAGACAGGGTTTCTCTGTGTAGCTTTGCGCCTTTCCTGGAACTCACTCGGTAGCCCAGGCTGGCCTCGAACTCACAAAGATCCACCTGCCTCTGCCTCCCGAGTGCTGGGATTAAAGGCATGCGCCACCACCGCCNGGCTAACCAGATTTTTTTTTTGGTAGTTTGTAATTAATATTAAGCCTCTGAATGATTATTTTACAAAAACAGCTGCTGCCCCAGCAGTACTGGGCAGACTCAAGAAACTTCAGTCTACATTAACATATGAAGACAAACACTTCAGAAAGTCCAATATCCTTTTTAAAAGATTTATTTGTAGCCAGAGGCATTTCTTTGTCCTGCTCCATCCCGCAGCTGCTTATAAAATACTCAGAGCTTATATTAATTATATATGTTTGGTCTATGGCTCAAGCTTATTGCTAGTTAGCTCTGACTTCTTATATTGACCCATTTCTATTAATCTGTATTTTGCCATGTGGCCTTGGCATTACAGTTCTGCTGGCATCTTGCTCTTTGGGCAGCTGGATGGAGTCTGCCCTGACTCCTTGCTTTTTCTCCCTGTATCTNTGCTTAGATTTCCTGCCTGGCTTATAACCTGCCTTGCCATAGGCCAAAGCAGCTTTATTTATTAACCAATGGTAGCATCACATATTCATAGCATACAGAAACTGCCCACAGTGCTTGTTTTATTTCTATTGTATGTGTGTGGCTATTTTGCCTGTATGTATATATGTGTACCATGTGTGTGCCTGGTGCCTGCAGAGTCCAGAAGAGGGCATAGGAGCCCGATGAACTGGAGGTACAGATGGGTTGTAAGCTACCATGTGGGTGCTGGGAATTAAACCCTAGTTCTCTAAAAGAGCAGGCACTGCTCTTAACCTCTGACTCATCTCTCCAGCCCTCAATACCTAATATGACAAAGGAGCAAGACAAGAATGCTCATTTCCTGTCACTTCTATTCGGTACCATGTTGGTGTCCCAGCCAGGATAATCAAGCTGTTGGATTTTTTTTTTTGTTTTCACTCTCTGTTAAGGATCCAGAAAAGTATAATTTTCTACATGTGAATTTTATGGACTTCAAGGCTCTGAATTTCTGAACATGACTGAACCAATTATTTAGATCTGACACTGTTACCTTGCATTCATACTGTCTAAAAATAAAGGCATGAGCATAAGCAAAAGGTTTCAAACAGGACCAAGCCCCTCCTCACTGCATNGAGGGTGAGCAAAGTGTCCGACCATAGGTAATGGGATCCAGAAAGCCAGCTCATGCACTGGGGATAGATCCTGATCACTCATATCCTTTTGGAGGAGGGGATGAGGAGTGGGCCGGGGAGTGGGGGGAAGACGGAGGGTGGAAATGAGAGGGAGATCTGTGGTTGGTATGTAAAATGAATAAAAAAATTTAAAAAAAGTTTCAAGCATTTTAATACTAGGTGGTCCTTGAAATTTTTATCTTTTATGGCAATTGTTGCTACAAGATTTTTTTTTGAGGCACTAATATTTTTAATCTTGTCCAAGTTCTTTTCACCCTTGGAAGTGAACACTCTAACATTTGCATCATATGCAAATACAGTCATTACTCTTCAGGGTGCAAGACTGGATTTCTTCTATCTCATTCGTTTTCTGCTCACCTGTGATCTCTATCCTAAGGTAGCGTGAAGAGAATTCTTCAAAGGAAACTTACAATATGTTGAAGATTTAAAAGTCCTTGCTAGTAAAAATCAAGCTACTTGAAATTAAACTACCTCATCATCCACCTTCATACATTTTATTTTTCAACATACAAAGCAAGGATCAGGTGAATACCATTAAGAGCAAGGCAGTGTTCTACCACCCTATATGTCTTACAAGTCTCATAATCACATTATAAGTACCATGTGAAAGGCAAGCACTGCGTGCTGCTGTCAGCCCTTTGGAGCATCTGTTTCTGAAAAGAGAAAGGGAACAGCTAAAATTTCTGAAATGAAAGAACTTTTGGACTACTTATTTTTAATCTGAGCTTATTTTAATAATAATACATAATTTGAAATATCAAAACTTGAATGTGTCTTCCTAATAGTACCAATTACCGAGACAACCACTTCTCTACCAATTAGAGTTACCTGAGGGTCTGCACATCAAGAAAGGAAAGGTTATATGAATTGGAGAGTCCTTTTCACTTGCCTTGATTCAGTGCATAAAAGCTGGAACACAAAGAGTTATTATCAGTCAGTTCATGGCAACAATTCGTTGCCTTTACAAACTATTTAGTTTCTTGGTGAAGATAACGGCTTTGCCCACTGCACTTGAGAGTTAAAAGCCTACATTTGTTGCTTGCCAGTGGCTTGCCAAGTCAATTGTCCTTTCCCATGCTTCAGTTCCTATCTTTGATGATGCAGATGAGGATAACTTACCTCCACAACCGTTAGAGAAATCTCAAAGAGCGTCTGCAAAAACTTACATGCAAGATATTTGAAATTACAAGAGAAATTGTTGATAAATTTCAGTTTGTATACAGAACCCTAGAGCTATGAGACATTACAGAGTATCTAGTTGCCCAAGTGGGACAACTGTCACCACCATTTGAGGAGAAGCTGTGGANTCTTCCAGTGAATTAAGAACACAGCTTAAATCCATGTTTCTAATTTCTATTTTACTTTTTAAAATGTTTATGTAGCATATATAAATTATACATAATAATGGGATTAATTCTGGATTTTTATATATGTGCAAAGTATATTTGATCATATTTACCCANTTCTCATTCTTNCTACTTGACCCCTAGCATATTTTTGCTACTGATTATTTTGTAAAAGAAAATAACAAGTAACTGACCATTACCTCTCATGACTTCCACTTTTTCTATCTACTAGAATTATGTTCAAGCTACCTCCTAGGGACACCTGGTTATTCACAGGAGGGTGGTCTTGTAAGGATTTAGATATTTTGTTTTATACATTGTCATCATTTGTAGCTAGAAGACCNTCTTTTGTGATCTTTCCTACTTTTACATCTTTTTCTTAAAATGCCAATGTGGAAGAACTGAAATATCTAGGTAGGAGTTAACATTTCCTTCAACTCTTGCTGAAATATTCAAATTATAATGGTTAACTTCAATTGTCAACTTGCTACAACCTAGAATCACTGGGGCGTCTCAATACAGGGTTGTCTCCATTGAGCCGTCTGTGGGGGGACTGTCTTAAGTTAATTGCTATGGGAAGACTCAATCCACTGCGATCAGCACCATTCCCTAAGCCGGGGGCATCCTGAGCTATATGAGAAATCAAGCTGAGCACAAGCAAGCTAGCATGTATCTATTTATTTCCCGTTGCTCTTGACTGTGAATAAGATGTGACTAGCTGTTGAAATTCCTGCTTTGACTTCCCCACAATGATGGACTCCAATTTGAAGCCTAGAACCGTAAACTGAAATAAATCCCTTTCTCCCCCAAGTTGTTTCTTATTGTGCTAGTTTATCATAACAACAGAAAGACACTAATACTTTTAAAATTAGTATTCAATTCAACTCAAGACAGTGAGGAAATCAATGCTTGTGTCCATGGCCTTTTAGGTTTATCTGGCCACATCTTTTCAGAATGTTTGGTTTTTAAAGGTTACTCCTGAATTAAGGTGATTCTAGTGTGTCTATATTGGTTGCTTTTCTGGTTTCTGGGTCAAAATATCCAATGGAGCAGATTACTGAAGGAGGGATTATTTTGGCTGACCAAAATATTTTGGAGGGAGAGTGCTGTGGCAGGGTATGGAGTGGGTGGTGACAACAGATCCATAGTCTCGAAGCAGAGACATGAACACTTGTGCTCTGCTTGTTTTCTCTAGCTCAAAGAATGGTGTTGGCCACATTTAGAGTGAACCATCTCACCTTAATTAACCTAACGTCTCACAGATAGCCCGAGACGTTATTTCTTGGTTAGTCTCCATTCTATTAACTTGACAGTGGAGATTAATCATGATGGTATCTTTTAAATAGAAGATTCTCTTTTTGTGTTACTCTGTGTATTGAAATTCCCAAAGGCCACAAAATTCCCATTTGAGATTATGTGTAAGACTTCCCAGCTGGTAGGTAACTTGCTATATCATTTGTTGTATCTTAGTTTGAGAAAAAATTACTATATATGAATCTCTTTGTAAGAAACTATTCTATAGTTAGATAACTTTCCCCAACTTTTAAAGACCTTTGGATGGNGGTAATCTCTTAATCGCCACCATCATTATCTGCCTAATTGTATAATCATTAAGGCAGACTTCTGGAAGCTCTAAAACAAAATGTGCTGTAGAATGTGGAGTGCGAGCCTGTAGAATTGTGGTTGTGAGCCCTGGCCACTCTTCAAGAGAACCTGGCTGCGGTTCCCAGCACCCTCATGACAGCTCACTGTTTGTAAACTCCAGTCCTTGTAGATCTAATGCCCTCTTCTGGCCTCCATGAGCATTACATAAATATAATGCACAGACAAATAAGTAGGCCAAACAGCCATATACATAAAATTAAATAATCACAACAAAGAATGAAAAAATGAGTAATACCAGTGTAAATGGATGAATGTTGTAACTTAATACTCTATTAAGATTAAGAAAAGGGACTATATTGACCTATATTGAAGAGAAAACTAAATAAATGAGTATTTCCATATTCAGAACATAAGGATAACTAGAAAAACAAAAGAAAGACAAAAACAAACTTACCTTTGTTATTCTAGATTACATCTCCCCCTAACTTCGGTCTTACTAACAATCTCTGTGTACAGTTTATTATTGGACAAATACCCACTACACCACAAGTCACTACCATTTAAGTATATAATTTGCTTTCTTCCCCCCAAATCTCATTGAAAACATTAAAAGCTTGACAGTAATTATTAAAAACATTAGTGACACATCAGAATTGTAAAACATTACAACCAAAATAGGTTGGTATGAGAGGAAATCCCAAACGTGGTAGAAAAACTGAAGATACTTCAGCAGTTTTTAAACGCTCTATTTTTCAGGCTCTGTGCTGATGGATTATGATATGCATATGAGCAATTTCACAATAAATTATTTAATAAACCATTTTCAGAATTGTCATCAAATAATGTATTAATTTCATCTGATCCTCATGTACTGCTCTGTGACAAGCATTGTTAGTTCATTTATGAGTAAAGTAACAGACATAAAGAGGCTAAGAGACTTGTTCAATTTTGTGCATCTAAAATTTGAGTGACATCTAATGAACTTTGTGGCCTGGAGCGTAAAAGATTGAATTTACATGAAGGAAATAATTGCCTGGTAGTGTAATGGTAAGAATGATGAGAAGAAACTTTTAAATTACAGTACATTAAAAACCCACACAAATTAATTCCTCTAAATTATTTTTTATCTTTGCATATTCCCTTTGCTCTTTTTCTTTCATATTAAACTTCTGACCCCTAGAGAGTGTCCTCTCCAAAGATGTTTGTGCTTGCTCACCTCATTTCAGTTCCCATTCATGGCCTTTGGTCTTGTTTCCCCCATTGCTTGAAACTGCTTTGCCTACATAGGATCAATTCTGTGGGTTGAATAGACCCTGAGAACTCAAATGTTGAAAAATCAGCATCCACTGTAACAGCATTAAGAGGCCATAGGAACTGGAAGAAGTGATCCTGCCCTTATGAATGAATTACTGCTGTTCTCATGGATGAGAATTAACTATTGCAAGAATGAGTCATTACGATCAGGGATACTTCTCATGATGGGTCTCTTCTTCAGCTCCTTCCTTCTTGATAGGACACATATGTAAAGCAAAGCTCTCCTATTTAGCCAAAAGTCCTTCTTCCCATGCCCCTCCCTGCCAGCTTCCTCAGACCAGCTTATAAAACGTGTCAGTTCAGCCTTACCACATACAATTTATGTGCTCTTACTTCTTGGAGGAACCTACGATCAGTTTGAATATCCTACTGATTTGGTTTTATATCTCTATGCTGAGGGGATCTCAATTCTGAGGAACCTACACTGTCCTAATAGGGTGGTGTTTGAGTCTACTTTCATTAGAGATTTTCAGTACCAGCTGACCCACTAGCTTGGCAACTGCATTCTAACCTGTGCCTTTAGATGTAGATCAGTGAGAATTGTTATACTTTTATCCACAGTTCAGATCTGTCAAAATGTCATCCTTACATGCACATGCTGACTCTTCATCTCTGCTGGAGTGTTCTGTGATTTCTTATACTTCCCCATTACAAGGAAACTCATCTTCATCATTTTCTCTCAAATTCTGTCTTCTACCCTCTGGGCCCTATAAATTATCTTGTTGCTCATATGCACAGCTGAAATCCAGGGATACAATATAGATTTTCTTTATCCCTCTAGACTGAGATGCTGTCTCCTCTAAACCTGTCTACTAAATAATCATTTTATAGAGACAGAC
>LZPO01027682.1:0-27735 GCA_001675575.1 Neotoma lepida
TATGAAAAAAGTTTAATTGAGCACTTCTACCTGATGAGTATAAAGATTCAATAGACTATAATATGCGTTTAATAAGTGTCAATAAAGTATAGCAAGAATTATAGCTAGTTATGATTCCTCATGAGAATGTTTCCTTTATTTCCTGGTTTAAAAAGGCAGTGTTTTTCATCCACGTGGTGTCAAAGACTTTGCCAGATTTCTAGTCAAGGAGATAGGTATAAGTAGTTGAAATATATGTACATATAAGACAAGCCAGGCCTAAAGATTATCTTTGAGTATTATGTTCCTGGAATATTTGCACTGTATGACACCATACAGGATTGAAATTTAACTTGAATTTTTATTCCAAGCTGTTCTTTAAATCACCTTTACAAAACTAAAACCTTGAGGTGAATGTGTCGGCTCACACCTGTCATCTCAGCATTTGGGAAACTGAGGCAGGAAGATCAGGATTTCTACACAAGCCTAGGCTAGTGAGACTACATTTAAAAACTGAAAACAAATTCAACCTTGATGCCTTGTCAACAGTTGCTTGTATATCTAAAAACTCTTTTTGAAGTTAAGTGTCACTCCTGAGCAATACTGAGCTTCTAGGACCCTGGGAGTGAAGTCATCTCCTCAGCTTGGCCCTTGTCCACCTCACCCACATCAGCCAAGCCCTGACCCTCAGCGCAGAAGGAAGTAAAAAAAGTAATGGGCAACAGTAAGGTCAGCTTACCATGCAGACCCCAATGACAGCCTCAACCAGTCCCACTGGGAGACCTGAGGCTAGAAGTTGTTCTACAGTAGAGTCCCCTGCTCACCCAGAAGCCAGCCCAGACCTGATCCATTTACATTTTCACAGGTCAGGGCAGTTTCCCACAGCTGGAACAATCCTAGAAGGACAACAGTCACCAAGAGCTGGGCAGTAGCTCCTTCAGGTGAGAGTGTCTGAGCAGGCTGTCCTAGCATCTCCCACTCTCTCTAGCACATTACATCACTTTATTGTACTTTTTCTCAAGCAGATAAAGTCCTTGGGGGTCGGGATTTGGGTCTCTTCTGCTCAGTACTGTATTCCCAGACCTACTGGCTTTGAATGCATAGATGAATATTGAGGTGTATTCCAAATTCTTGTATTTACTGAATCAATGGCAAGTAGGTATTTAATTCCTCCCTGGTGACTAAAGTCTTAAACAGAAACTAAAGCAACCTCCACTGAGCTGTTTCTCAACTTGAAAAGACTCGAGTTTCCATTGAGAAACATAAGCATTTTGCTTTTAAATCTTTTTGACTTGTGTTTGAACTTTTTGTTACAAAACTTACTTAGTTTTTAAACTATAAGACATTACCTAACAAATTTCTGTGTTCTTTAAAGAAATTTTTCTCCCCTCTCCAAGAAGTTCTGGTAATTTGCAAGGTGAAGGAATCCCCCTTCCCTCCACGTTTTCACAGGAGACATTGCTCCTTTTCTCATCCTTCTGTTGTGTATGAGGAGAGAGGTCAAGGAAGGGAAGAGCCTCCCTGAGATCTTGTTAAGCAAAGGGTGAATAAGAACCAAGACCCTTCACCTCACCTCAGATGGACGGTCCACAGCCAGGCTTGTCTTGGCTTTCTCAGTCAGTCCCAGTAAATCATCGCCATTTTCCACAAATATTTTCACAATGTTCTGGGACATACAAATAGCTGTCATTGCGGAAGCTAACAAAGTAGTGGGAACACCAGGTCTCCTGGTGTTGACTGTGTCCATTCACTAGACCCACTGCTCACCCAAGTTTGCCCCATGATGCTTTTGAATGTGAGGTAGCAAAGACACATCGTCCTTGATGTTAGTTCTTGTTACCATGACACACTGTAAAATCACACTACAATCTGGGTCACTATCACATTCCTCTGCCATTGCTGTCTGTCAACCAGCCATCCCAGGTCCCAAATCCAGGTCTCCTTCAAAGTACTCAAATGAAAAATCCCATGGGCTGTGCACTGTATTCCTCCTATGTTCTACATATGTAATATGTTTTGAATCTATGGATTACCTGCCTGTGTCAGATTTAAACACCAAAACCAAATGAAAATCCACATACTATTCAAGAGACAAACATAAATTTCTTGTATGAAAATAATAGTAGACAATTAATTCAACTTAGAAATAAAACTCTACACCTATTGCCTCTGACCCCAAGACTTACCTGTGACTTTCTGGTGTCCCTAGGAACTTACCTACACAATTACATTTGACATTAAGAGGCTTTGGTAGAAAGGTTTCATTCCTGTTAGTTCAGTTCATCTTCAGCCCAAAAGTATCAAAACAATGGGAAAAACATAAAGTTAGTTGAAGAGAATGCTGACATTTGGATGTGCATATTTGGCAGAGAAAAGGGCTCAGTGAATGTGTCTTAAAGGGAATTAATATTATTTTGGCATTCAACTCTTTAAAAATCCTAGCCATTCCAATATTCTGGTCTTATTTATTAGGAGTGAAGCTTGTGTTTCGTGGCTGGAGCACCAGCTTTTGCCAACCCATCAAGGGTCAAAATTCCTCCATGCTATTTACTAACCCTTACCTTGGCAAGTTAATAAGCCTATTAGCATCTTGGTTTTCTCATCTGTGGATGGGGTAATAACATCTAAGTCATGGAATGTTGGTAAGGATTAAATTAAATGAGATGACACAGATAAATCACTTAGCACAGCTGTGTTTAGTACGTCATAATCACTCAAATACTGTTCTTGCCATTATCATCAACATTGCTTTGTAATTAATCCCTGGGCTTTTCCCCCTGCTTTTAATTTAGTTAAAAAAAAATCTGTTTCCCCACAAGTAATCTTTATAACAGTCCCAGAAGGAACTAACAGACACTAGTACACAAAAAATTGTCCATATACTTTTGTTTTATAAATAGAACCTTCCATATCATTTATTTAGCAGCTGGTGATGGAATTTTTATTTATCGCTAAGGGCACATGGTGTTTATATTCTATCCACTGTGAGTTTTCCTCTCTTGTCAATCATTTTTAAAGGATACTATGGATGTAAGAAATAAGGGGAATAGTATTGTTTGAGTTAATATACCCTTGTCACACCCATGTGGTCCTAAACCTATGTTATAAAGCACTCCAATTCCTTTGTGGTTTCAGGCAAGTCATTTCACACATACAACCTCAGTGGGCATCCATGTTTTCTAGTTCACAAAAAAGATGGTCTCGCAATCAGGCTAGAGGTATTTAATTGTTTGGACATACAAGACCCAGGAGTGGACCTACTATATTCATTCAGCCTCTCTGATGATCAGGATCAAGCATATACAAGCTCATAACTCACGTTCAGTTTCAAAAAGCCCCTGACGCTCTCTGAAGCTCATCTTTGGGCCTTGTGGGTACGTGAACCACAAGCAAAGGATCCTCAGGCTATAATAAGGCTTTTCATTTTTTCCATTGAACTCTAAACCACACAACTAATACAATTTTCTTCTTAAAAACAATGAAATTGAAGTCACTTCCTACTCACCTCTTAATTTGCTCTTCCTGAGTGATGCCTATATCTCACCATTCTGTCCAATGGCTGTCACCACGCCAAAGTACTGAAGGATATATAGCATCTCCTGGGAAACGTTTACAAGCCAAACCATTGCGCAGAACTCAAGTAATCACCTCACTTTAATTTCATGAAAAACTAATAAATAAACTTCTAGGCACCACAGAGTCCAACGCGGTTATCATGAGAAGGTGTACACATGTTATTGGTTACTGAATTTGTAGATCCAGCTACTCCTATCAGAAGATGTATTTGACATTGTCCACTTATATGAAGCAGCAGCCAAGAGAAAAATGAAAGGCTTAGTGATCATAAATTATCTTAAATGGAGGAAGAAAGAATAGTGAATAAAGAAGGGAAACCCTCAAGGACCTCAGATGACAACGGTGTATTCATATTTTAAAATTATGACCTTTCAGGTGGTCCTTTTTTATTTATTGAAGCCAGAGTAATCCAACCTCTCACACAACACATATCATCTATCACACATATACCAGACATAAGCACACACAGGCACACATGGTGACATGATTGACACCACCTGAGCTCAGACTAAAGCCCTGGACTGAATATCATGCAATTAAAGTTAAGTTATTATTCAATCAGTATCATGGGAAGACCTCTGAGATGATCCTCCCCTCTGCACAGGCAGATCTGTGAATATGACTGTGTAAGGGATATGGCAAGAGGCTTTTGAAGATGTAAGAATGTCCCCAAATCAATTGACCTTAAGAGAGGGAGATCACCTAAAATGGGTCTGACCTTGTCACACGAGCCCTATAAATCTGCATCTAGAGTTCAGAGAAAGGAAGTGACAGATTTGAAGCACAAGGGTTGGTGATGATGTGCCATTGCTGGGTAGACAGTGGAGCAGTAATGTGGCTGCAGAGAGAGACCAGTCTCCTGCTGACAGCCAGGAAAGGACAGGGACTTCAGTCCAGTAACCTCAAGCAGCCAGTTTCTTCCAACAAACAGAAGGAGCTTGGAGGCAGATTTCTCACTGCAGTATAGAAATTCAGACCTGACAATGTCTTGAATGAGTCCTGTGATAGCCTGAGCAGAGACTCCACTCATGCTGTGAAGGACCTCTGACCTACAGAACTATGAGCTAAAGGATGGATATTGTTGTTGGAAGCCTTCAAGTCTGTTATCTGTTACCCAGCAACGGAGAACTAACACATTGATGAAAGATATTGGTCTTCATCCCTCTAAATGCCGGAATCATATATCTTCAGGGTGATTTGCTTAAGCAATAAAATAAAGCTGTTTTATACTTTCCACAAATACTCACTGATTTTCAGGTAGTTATGGAACTTTGTATGAAGGAATTAGTAAAATGATTGGAATTTGATTCTTTAACAATTCTTTAAGCCAGTGGTGGACTACTAAAGAAATAGAAGTGAAATGCTTCAAGAGGCTTGGTTTACCACTGGCCACACAGTATAGAGTACAGTGTACATCTGCCTGCATTTTAATGTGCATTTATAACTTATTTTTATAATAATTTTTATCATTTACTATCAGTATATATTCAAGCCCTGTCATCTGACAACATTTTAAACTTTTCACAAATGAATTGACCATTTTTAATGGTGTTTACTCCTACATCAATTGAACAGTGCACTGAATTTTATATTGAATCATATTTCTTTAAGGTATGTTCATATAGCCATCAAATATTTATTGAGCTCTGCTATTTATCAGACAAGCCCACAGACCTTCAGTATACGAAGATGATTGAAAAGGAAAATGGATGCAACTTCAAGAATTGAATGGAACTAACTAATGGAACTAACATACAATAATTTATATGTATCATCATACATATATGATTATAACATGTTGACATACATAATTGTACATGCATGAATGAATATATTCACATGTAAAATTAGAATGTAAGCTCATATATAGGAATCTCTCTCCTCTTTAAGGGTAAACTCCTATACATACAACAATAGTGTCATTTCCCACCATTAAGCAACTAGAGCGTCGACATTCTAACCTCATTCTGCTAGTGGCTCATCAGGGCAACAGTGTCCATAGCCAGTCCCAGCCAGTCTGCTGCTTGTAATTCCAGCCAAAAGCCCACTCCCCTACCAGCCAGGTCCTTAATCAAGTTTGAGGTTTGTTTGGTGTCTTAGTTTGCTTCCTGTTTCTGTGATAAAACCACAAGCTGAAGCCTTTCTCTGCTTAGCACCAGTACATTTCTGATTATTGAGGGTCTTCAGCTCAAAGAAGCACGTCCTTGATTTAGCTCAGGCCATTGTATACTATTGCATTTGTCTGTCACAGCAAGCTCAATGCAAGGGAAAGTGCATGCAATTGGCCTGGAGGGTAGGAAACAGGACACAGCACGACCCAGAGCAACAGGGCAGGCTTGAGGAAGTGGATGATGGTACATGCCAGGAACAGAGATTAGGAGACTCACAAACAAAAGCCATCAGCATGATTTGTGACCCAGAAAAAAGAGCAACTTTTGCAACTCCAAAATGTGCTTCCCAACCTTATCCATTTATTACATGGTTCATTTGCCAATTTTCAATGTATCCAAAAGCGTACTTTAATGAACTGTCTCTGAATAGTATAGCAAAAGCAAATGGATGCAACAACCTTCAGGATATATTCACACCATTTATCTATCTATTTATTTGTTTATTTTATTACATATGCATTTGTATAGTGAATCTTAGTTATTTCATTCCTCACTCCCCTCTCGCCCCCCTCTCTTCCCCACTGGACCCTGTCTTCCCAGCAGGTCCTGTTTTCTACTTCCATTCCTTTCGTGTGTGTGACCCACTGAGTTTACATACAGCATCTTGCCAAGAATGGCTGAGGGGTATTTTTCATATAATATTTTTATTAATTCATGTAAAATTTCATCCATCCATACAATGTATTCTGGTCATATTCTTCCTCCACGACTCCCCCTAACTCCTCACAGATTCACCCCCACCTCCTCATTCCCTCCCAACTTCTAGTCCTTTTTTTAAAAAACCCATTGAGTCCAATTTTTGCTGTCCATATACCTTTGGGTGTGAGTCATCCACTGGAACATGGACACTTACCAGGGGACACAGCCTTAAGAAGACTGATTCGCCCTCCTCTGAAAGCCATCAACTGTCACTAGACCTCAGCTAGAGCTGGGGCTCATGAGTTCTTCCCCCATGGTGGCCTTTTGACAGACTTGTTCTTATGGAAGATTGGGACAGACAACTGCAGCAGCTGTGAGTTCGTGAGTGCACTATTTGCCCCAGTCCATCCTCACCTCTGTGAGTTCGTGAGTGCACTATTTGCCCCAGTCCATCCTGATCTCTGTGAATTCATGAGTGTACTATACCCCAGTCCATCCTGACCTCTGTGAGTTCGTGAGTGTACTATACCCCAGTCCATCCTGACCTCTGTGAGTTCATGAGTGTACTATACCCCAGTCCATCCTGACCTCTGTGAATTCGTGAGTGTACTATACACCAGTCCATCCTCACCTCTGGCTCATACAGTCCTTTTCTCCCTCTTCAGGATGATTCCTGAGCCCCAGTAAGATGAGATGGAATACAGATGCCCCGTTTGTGACTGAGCCCTCCACAGACATTTATTCTCTGCACTCTAAGCAGTTTTGAGCTTCTGATTCCTGCTTTAACTGTCATCCACTTCACAAAGAAACTTCTCTGATGAAATCTCAGCACTGCACTAATCCATGAGTATAAAGATATGATTTAGAGGGTAGTTTGATACCATGTCAATTTAACAAAATTGTTAGTCAGATAGAGGATGAGAGGTAATTCACTGGGGTAAGGACAACTTTTCAGAGCTACTCCCCTTAAGAAAAGGGCACCCCCTCCTCCAACAACTCCTAATTGTCAATATTGCCTCAGGGAGGAAGGGGTGTTGTGAGCTCCTCCCTGCATCCACGATGAAGTGTTGAGGGAACTAATCTCGTGGACGTCTTGTGTAGATAACCACAATTACAGTGAGTTCATGAGTACAGTGGCTATGATGTCAGGTCCAAAAGACATCTTTTTGCTGCACATCTCCGCATCCTCTAGCTCTTACGTTCTTTCTACTTCTTCTGTAAGATGAGGTGATGCCCATTAAGGACCAGACACCCTACGTTACTTTTCCTATGAGCTTTGGCCTTTGAGGTTCTCTGTATTAGCTACCTCTGTTGCTGTATGCAGCATCTCTGACTATAGCTGTGTGCAACAGGAATCTGTGGCTATAGACTGAGTATTTAGTATTTAGAAAGCAGTTCGACAACCTGATCATTTAGCAAAACAATGGCAGTAGGACCCCACTGGGGCCTATGATCTCCCAGCTGTGGGCTCTTTACCAGGTTGACAGAAACAGCTCTCAAATCCAATCAGAAAGTGGTTGTTATACCCACAACAGTCATGGCACTAGAGGACGCATGTTGCCTTAAGCCAGGAGTTCTCAACCTGTGAGTCGTGACCCCCTTTGCCCAGGAGTCACATATCAGATATACTGCATTTTAGATATTTATATTACAATTCATAACAGTAGCAAAATTACAGATATGAAGTAGCAATGAAATAATTTTNTGGTTGTGGGTCACCACAACATGAGGAACTGTATTTAGGGGTCACAGCATTAGGAAGTTTGAGAACTACTGCCTTAAACTAAAACATTCTAAGAAACCCAAAGAACCTGTGACACTCAGTTTTGGTTATTCGTTTCACCAGGTCAAGAGCTATGCACAGAACTGGTAATTTAGATTTTTTTGGGGGGGGGGTGTAGCTACAAAGCTGTTCTTAGAGGAGAACAGGTATAAATCTGAGTAGGCTGAATGAGAAGATCTGCCCTCAATGTAGGGGGCACCAGCCAATCACCCTGAGGCCCCCAAAAGGCAGAAAAGAGGAATTATTTTCACACTACCTTAGAACAGGTGCACCCTTCTATTGTAGAATATTATTTTAAGGTGTGTTACTTTTGTTTATGTTGCATTTGTTTAACTCTGTGAAGCTGTGTTACTGTGCCTGTCTAAAACACCTGATGGTCTAATAAAGAACTGAATAGCCAATAGCAAGGCAGGAGAAAGGATAGGCAGGGCTGGCAGGCAGAGAGAATATATAGAAGGAAAAATCTGGGAAAAGGTAGAAGTAGCCAGAGAAGGAGAAGGACTCTTGGGGTCAGCCCCCAGCTACACAGCAAGACACAGAGTAAGATTTGCAGAAGAGAACAGGAAAAGCCCAGTTGCAAAAGGTAGATGGGATAATTTAAGTTAAGGAAAGCTGGCAAGGAACAAGCCAAGCTTGTTTATAATTAAAAATAAGCCTTTGTGTGTGATTTATTTGGGAGCTGGTGGTGGTCCCCCCATAAGAGAAAAAACAACACCACCTTTCTTCTNCTACAGTTAAACATGAAAATTCAAGGGTACATAGCTTTTGAACTCTTGACTTGTCTCTTTGGCCCCCTCCAGATTCCCAGGCCTTTGCTTGGACTGAGCTANACTTCCTGCACTCAGAGTTTCCAACTTGCAGATGGCCTGTTAGAGAGCTTCTCAGCTTCCATGATGACCCGAGTTGATTCCCCTGGTAAATCCTGTCATTATTCTCTCTGGAGATCCTTGACAAATACACTCCTGAAATGCACCTTGCCTGGCCACCGATAATTGAATTAAAGGACTCGTGGCATTAAGTTGACTGGAGAGGAAAGGAAAGCTGTGTTTGTGTGTGGTTTAAAATTGTTTTACCTTTTGTTTCCAATATTTCCCCCAGTTGCTACAGTGTTGATGACATGTATCACTCTTTGTAGCAATCCACACCTGAGCCCTATGGTAATGGAGAAGGCTCCTAATGAGCCAGAACGTGCTTCCTGCTAGTAGAGCTAAAAATACCAGCTCTTCAGTTCCCTGGCCTCCTCCACAACTAGAGCAGGGCTACGAATTACAACAAATTTATAAAACATTACAAGCACTACATTCTAAAGCTCCTAAAGTTTTGTTATGAAAGAATTTGGATTATTTCCCTTGACCTTAGTATGACTTCCCCTCTTCCAACCTTGAAGACCTTTCCCTGAAATTCCCCAGCCTGGCACCACCAGATCCTTCACACCTGCATAAATAGGGTGCCTCTCCCCTCTCTGTGCCATGTTGGTAATTAATGGATGGAATACGCAGAATTTTAAAACTGAACTTCAATTCTTTACATGTCACTATGAAAACAACAAAGGGTAAAACCNGTCAACTAAAACATTGTAGAAAATGCTTAAAATCTCACTGAATTGTTACTAACTCTATTGCTGCAAAAACAAAAACAAAAAAAACCAAAAATAAGTATTTAAGTATCTATAGAAAATCAGTTTTCTGGATAAATTTATTTCCAATGCGTATAACTTTGACCTAGAAGTAAATGAGGGTAAAATATGTATAAGGGCCAGAATGTGAAGGACTAGAACGTGGCTTCTCTCAGCCATGCTCAGGAGTTTCTGCCCTAACAGCAGCTGGAAGTCCCTAACGGAAACTGACTTTGTCTGATTGTGTATTAGAAAGGTCTGGGTACCACCAGATAAACTTAACGGTAGCTATCTGTGTACAACAGGGGCCATGTTAGAGGAGATTCCCAAGCCGTCTATCCTGTTTCCAACAGCAGCCATACACTGGAGTAGAAGAGAGACAGAGTAAGATAAACCTTTTGGTTTGCCCTGGGGTTTTTGACCAAGAGGTGACTCTTGTCAGCTGACAAAGTATACCTTTCTGTATTTGTATTTAAATACCCTTGCTCTATCATCAGCGACAGAGCTTAGAAAAATAACATTCCTTCCACTTTCAAGAAGATAGCCTTTGCATGATTCCTTTGCATAAATGTGCAGTCAGTGATGGGAGTACTCTCTTCTGATACCCAGAGTTGATGAGATAGCCGCCCTGCAGTTAGCTATCTGTGGCTATGATCTGGTTAACACCGGGGCAGTGTTCTCTCAGCGCCCAGCAGTGTCTCACCTGGGACACTCATTAAAGATGCAAGAGCTATGGGAATGTAAGGCCCTGGGCTTGAAGCTTCCAGGTCTGAGTTTCATGAACTTCATCTGTGATTCTCAAGTGTACTAAAGTTAGGGAACCGCTTCCATGGAGTAGCCAGTTCTACGAATAGGGAGTTAAAGTCACTTGTATTTTAATGTGGCCTGGATAACTCCTACGATTCTGTTCACATGGGCATGGCCTGGAGCTCTGGGTGGGGGCAACCGGGGGAATCAGGAGTTCATCTGGCTAATGTTTCTCATGCTGGTGGTTCAAATCTAACAACAGTACCTCTCACATGGGCCTCCTTCTCTTTAGACACTTCTGATTTCCAACTAGTCACCATTATAGGCAGATATGCTACGAGCCTACCAAACTCCTATCTCAATTGCAGTGGACTATTTTAGCATGTTCAAGTCTAACAAAATGTTAGAGTCACTAAAATGAATTCTGGCAACTAGAATTCACCAAGATCCTGGCCTGCTTTCTCCTTTTTCAGATAGTCCGAAATACATTTTGTGTTGTCTTTTCTTTGGAGGAGGGAGAAGGTCAGTGTCTCACTAGATACCCACAGGCTGGCTTTGAAGTCATCATCCTCTGGCTCCACCCTCCCAAGTGCTAAGATTATAAGTGTGCGTCACCATGAAATCTAATGCAGTTAAAAGCTTTGATGTAAATGCAATCTTCAATTGGCAAAAGGAAAAAAAAAATTTCCTCCCCACCACAAAAGGATAATCAAAGTTATTCACAGCAAGTGTTAGATAAATGGGCCCGAGTCCTGGATAGCCCAAAAATACCACAGAGGTGAGAAGAGTAATCTTCTCAACAGAAAAGGGGCTTTCAGACAGGCCGTCGTGGGTTGGCGGAAAGAACAGGTGAGAGCAAAGCTTGAGGGAANCTGTGTATTACAGAGACTGAGATCACTAAGGACGATTAGTTCTCTTCAAGCTGATAACAACATGCTCTGTTGCCCTTAGTGCATCTGGTATTTCAAAGTCCACAATCAAGGCTGGAACTGAAACTTGAATCAGCCATCATCATTGGACACGTAGCCTCAGAGGTGACTCTGGACTGCTCTGTGTGTGCGTGTGTGTGTGTGTGTGTGTGTGTGTAATGAGCTCTGCAAGGGACGTAATCACTGGCCTTCAGCTTGGGACAATGTGGCAATTGCAGGTGGTGACAGGGGGATTATCAGCCTTCTGGCAGCTAAGAGTCAGGTGGCTCCAACTTTGTAAAGTGGGTCAATATTTGGACAATTGATTTTTTCCCTGTCCTTTCAGTCTCTAAATGTTAAGGGAAAGGACAGGAACTGTAATGAATGTGAGACACCAAAGAGACGGGAGTGAGAACCTGAGTCACTTTCTTCAGTTGCCATCACAAAGAAACAAAATTTCAGGTATTAAAACCAGAAACCGAGGGAACCAGCTGAACTCCACGTGGCCCCGGCTGCTTTCTTTCTAGGCACACAAATAAGTGACCAAATGACATGAAAAAACCACATCAAAAAAGTTAGCTCGTGTTGAATGTGGTCCTACCAGAGCTACCCCATTCGTTATTTTCAGGGTTTCTTACCTAGAAATTCCACATTTCTTACCTAGAAAAACCGACTGAGAGACATTTCTCCTAAATATGCTTTATGTTTTAAGATCTTTGTGTGTGTGTGTGTGTGTGTGTGTGTGTGTGTGTGAAAAAAGGTGCCATCATATGAAAAATTAGGATACAAATTAAAATGCCTTGGGAACTTTCTAAATCATGTAAACTTCTCATGAGGAAATAACTTACCAAATATTTCTTGAACACTTACATGCCAGGTAGGGGTCCGCTGCTTCTTTTAGAGCAGTGGTTCTCAACCTTCTGAAACGCTGCCACTCTTGAGTAGAGTTCCTCATGCTGCGGTGACCCCCAACCATAAAATCATTTTGTTGCTGCTTTGTACCTATAATTTTGCTACTGTTATGATTCATGCAAATATCTGATATGCTGGATATCTGATATGTGACCTTATGGGGTTGTGACCCAAAGGTTAAGAACCACTGTTTTAAAGAAACTGACATCCCATGAATGAAAGCAGACACCTGAGTAAATATTTAATTAGACTCAATAAAATGGAGTGTTATATGTATATAAATACTGTAAAAAAATATAAAGAAAACATCTTGGAAAAAATAAAAATGAGTATAGTCTAGAATATTTTGTAGCTTAGTTAGAAAAATAGTATTAATAAATCATTCTCATTGTATATATCCAAACCACAATGGAAAAAAAATGTGTGCTTTATATGAAACACTGAAAAGCAAGGAAAAAATAAACTTTGAAGAGAAATTTCATTTCACAGATGGTCATTTCTAGATTGGATTACTAAAAAGAAAACAGCTCACGGTAGCAATGATATATGAACAGGAGAGCGCTTCATAGCTCTCAGCAGGAATTGGGCTGGGTATGGGAGGCCGCAGAGCCAAGCTCTGTCCTCAAGGACTCACTGTCTTCCAAGAAACAGTAAGTAAAGAACTGTAAATTATCTGTGTAAGTATATACAAATGCTACAAACTAAGCACAGAAGAGTTTTGAGTATATGTAGTAGCTAGAGGAGCTAGACCTCCTTGGAGAATACAAACAAAAATGACACCAATAATTAGGAGTAAAGTCCAAACTCTTGAAATAGGAAGCAGACTAGAGGCCACCGCTGATAGCTGTGGTTTGTGCAAATCTGGCAGGTGTGGATTTGCGTACAAGTAGCTGCTTCAGGTAGGGTAGGGCAGCACCTGCAGCCACAAACACAGGTGTTGGGCATCATTTTGAAAATTCAGCTATTAAATTACAGTCTCCTGTTCTCACCTTCCAAACACTTCTGAATGTTAACCTGGCCTTAGGCTCCATCCACCTTAAAAAGAACCTGGAATTTAAAACCAGCCAAGGGGCTATGAAACCCAAATAAAGCTAATTCCCATTGTTCTCAGCTCTGATCATGAGACCACCCCACACCTACTGAATTAAACCCACTCAGAGTGGGCCTGAGAAACTGCTTCCAGGTACCCCCCCAAACAACTGAATAGATACAGCTTAAAAGCCTTAGCATAATTCTGCCTTAGGTTGTACAGACATGTACATGTTGTTACAGGGATGAAAACATCCAAGAATGAGAGACTAAAAATGTCTCAACCACCTTTTGAGTTAAAATTACTACAGTTTTAGGTTAAATCACTAAAAGGGCCAATCATCCTTTTTATAAAATCAAGGAATTATATAGAATAAATATAGCATGTACCTTTTCAATCCAACATACACACACACACACACACACACACACACACACACACACACACACACTAGCTCCTCCACGCCTCTGAGGAGTGCACCCTCCAAAATCATCCACACACATATTTCTCCACAACTGTTTCTACAAGGTTAACTATAAATATCTATCAGTATTAAAAGAAAAAATTACACTCTAATTCATTTCAAAATTAGCAACTTTTTTTTACAAAAATAGCAAGTTATTTTTTCACTGAATTTTTTTCATTAAGTATCTTTATTAAATATCAGTGTTACCTGTCACATCTTTTCCTCATTTGTCTGTGTTTTTTTATTATTGATTTAAACAGTCTGAGTGGTAATTCTATGAAGTAATGGTGAAAAGGTAGAAAAATATCAAATAATCACAAATAAATCCTAGGGTTTGGGCTAGAAATAAAATCAATCTTATAGTGACATTTTTATTTGCCTATGATTTTTCTCCTTTTTATTTACAATGCCTACTCTGGAGAAGAGACGTTTCCTATCTCATGCAAGCAGCTCTGCCCATCACCAGCTCTGCTTTCTGTTCCTGTCACCAACATGTACATTCCTGTACCTTCTGGGGATGGATGCTATGGAGAAGAAGCAAGAACAGACTGCACATTGGCCAAGATTCTTCCTTTAGCTTCAGTGACTTGGGGGGTCAGCAATGGCACCCATGACACGGGACTAAAGAGGCAGGTTTAAGAAGGAAAGAAATTGTTGGGTTCTGAGTGGGGCATGTGAACTTTCAGATTTCTGCAGAATGGCCTGGTAGTGATATCCATCAGAAGGTTGGAAAGTTACCCATCAACATGGCCAAAGAAAAAGTCTCCCATAGACATTTGCAGCCTGAGTCTGGTGCTTACATTCTGTTTCTGTTATATAATCATCTCAGCCTTTTCCTCTGGGCTGGACATGACCAACAGCAATCTTTAATCAATAGCTGTGATCATCCCCACCAGACCGTCACAAAATTGGGCTCTAGGAGGAGAGTGATGAGCACTGGTTTCTTCAGCACTATAGCTACCCAGCAAACTCTCCAGCAGTATAGCTAGCTACCCATAAGGTACCCCCAAGTACTTTGGGTAGCTGCCTTTGAGTCACTCATGTTCCTGTAAGTATAACCCCAGTAAATTCACTGATTCAGTCTGCTCAACTTTGACAGAATCATTTCTTTACATCTCCTCAAGGAAAGTCACACAACAATGAGACTGGAACTTGGCCATCAGCTCAAAAGCACTTGATATCAAGGTCCTAGAATCAGACAGATGGACCGTTCTGGTGAGCTCACTGTCTTGTGGAACTTTGTTCTTTCATTACAGTACAACTTGGCATAGATTTCAAACATGACTTTTGATGCAAACATTAGTCTCAAGCTCCTTGCTGTTGGGGAACATTATTTTAAGGTGTGCTACTTTTGTTTATATTGCATTTGTTTAACTCTGTGAAGCTCTGTTATTGTACCTGTCTAAAACACATGATGGTCTAATAAAGAACTGAACAGCCAATAGCAAGGCAGGAGAGAGAAATAGGCAGGGCTGGCAGATGAAGAGAATTAATAGAAGGAGAAATCTTGGAAGAGAGAAGAAGAGGAGTAGCCAGAGAAGGAGGAGGACATGAGGGGCCAGCCACTCAGCTGCACAGCAAACCACGGAGTAAGAAATAATAAAAGGTATACATAAATAGAGAAAGGTAAAAGCCCAAAGGCAAAAACTAGACAGGATAATTTAAGTAAAGCTGGCTAGCAACAAGCCAAGCTAAGGCCAGACATTTATAATTAAGAATAAGCTTCCGTGTGTGATTTATTTGGGAGCTGGGTATCAGGGCCCCTCAAAAGAGGAAAAACACCATCACCTTGTGATCTGTCTTACTAGCCCCACTTCCAAACAATACATAGGCAAGCACTGATGTTATAGCAGCTACCATGTTCCCTGCTGTAAGATGTTTGTACATTTTATGAATGTAGACAGTTTTGGGATACAATTATTAACATCTATTATTAACTCTCTAGTTTAATGCTTATACAAACTTTTATTGAGCCCTTTAAAATTTTACAACTAGACACTAAAGCTTGTCAAGACTGACTGGCCTGCCCAAAAGATATATGGCTAATATGTGATAGGTCCCAGATTTAAACATCTGCCTAGAACAAGAAGGCCTAATGGACATTCAAGGANAAGAACTGTATTTAAACTCTGAGCTCAGGAAAGGGTCTGGGCTAGAATGTAGACCTGTAAGACTCTTCCAGAAACTCTAGAGTTGAACATTAGACTGGCTACATGAACATGCAACTTGAATCATCATAAAGGGGACTGCTCTGGTTCCATGTTCCATGGTAGCCATCTTGACATCCTTAACAATCATTGAACAATGAACCTTGCATTTTCATTTTGCAATAGGCTTTGAAAATTATACATCTAGGTGAAGGATGTTACTCAAGGGATGTGACTAAGTTGAGGATAACAGCAAGGTAAGGGACAGAATCCTGGCAAACTCAACTTAGCAGTCACTGTTGGCCAAGGTAGAACTTCCATGAAGACTGCAGAAAGTAGAAAGAAACTAAATGAGAAGGAAGAGTTTTAAGAGGAGCAGATAAACCACTGATGCTCAGCATGAGACCTTTGTCTTTTGACAGGTTAGAACACAAGAAGGGATGCTGACAGAGGTCAGTTTGAGGCAGATCAGGAAGTCAAAAGGTGGGGCTGGGGGCTACAGAGACTGTGGAAGATTTTGGTTATGACAGGGACAGGGGCACTGAAGGTGATCAAAGGCCAAGGGACATCGATTTTATGGTGACACAAATCAAGAGACGGGCTCAGAGGAATCAAAGAAGACAGAAAACAAGGATGAAGACATTGTTGGTGCTCGGTAGCCTGCTTTCTTCCATTGACATAGGAGCAGAGCTCCAGGTATGGAGATAGGAGAAGAGATAAGAATCAATTCTAGCTGGAAAGACAGACAGGCTTGCTGGAGGAAAAGTCAAGTGTAGGAGCCATCTGAGCCTTGTTTCTGATGACATCTAGCAATTTCTTCCATAGTTAATATGAATCTAAGATAAAACTCAATGTCATGTTCTTATCTAACTCTTTCTATATCTTCAGAATTTTGCACAAAGTAGCCTGTCTCTCAATTGCTTTTACTCTATTATAGATCTAGAAATTAGAAAAATAAAAAGCAAAAGATTTGATTTTTCTGCTCGGGCAGAATGGGGGATCCCAGTAAGTTTGTTCATTCTCTAATTATATTCATGTTGGAATTTGTGTCACCTCTCTGCAAGCCTAGGAGGCCCCAAGAAGGAATTTTCATACATATCATCTCACTGAATCTTCACAAGACTTCTGTATCACTCTCAGAATCGTATAGAGGAAGAAACAAATTCCAAGGGTTAAGAAACCATACATGATGGTACATATCTCCAGCCCTGTTGTGGAATATTATTTTAAGATGTGTTATATTTGTTTATGCTGTGCAACATTTGTTTAATGAAGCAAAGATATGTTGCATTCTTTTATATTGCATTTGTTTAACTCTGTGAAGCTGTGCTATTTTGCCTGTCTGAAATACCTGATTGGTCTAATAAAGAGCTGAACGGCCAATAGCAAGGCAGGAGAAAGGATAGATGGAGCTGGCAGGCAGAGAGAATAAGTAGAAGGAGAAATCTGGGAGGGAAAGAAGGAGCAAGAAAGCAAGAGAGATCTAGGAACAAGAGAAGGAGGAGGACTCCAGGGGCCAGCCACCTAGCTACACAGCAAGACAAGGAGTAAGAAGTAAAGAAAGGTATATAGGATGATAAAGATAAAAGCCTAGAGGCAAAAGGTAGATGGGATAATTTAAGAAAAGCTGGCTAGAAATAAGCCAAGCTAAGGCTGGGCATTTATAAGAAATAAGTTTCTGTGTGTGGTTTATTTGGGAGCTGGGTGGTGGGCCTCCCAAAAGAACAAAGAGTAAAGAGTAAAAACAACTGACAACATAGCCCCAGCATTTAGGATCATGAGTCAGGAAGTCCATGAGTTGGAGGCCAGCCTGATCTACATACTGAGTTCAAGGCCAGCCATATACATTGAAAGGACCTCATGACTTACAGTAAACATTGCACAGATAGTCTCACTTAATATTCATAAATTGCTGTAAAGGGCAGATATTGGTGTGTGTGTGTTTGTGATATGCATGTTTGTGCAATTCACATGTGCAAGTAAACCTTGCCTATGCATGTGTATGTAAGTAGATGTCAGAAATCTTTCTCTAACATTGTCTACATTTTATAAAAGACAGGGTCTCTCACTGAATCTGGAGTTCACTGCTTCCATGAGGCTGACTGGTCAGTGAGCCCTCAAGATCCACCAATATCTACATCACACAGGGCTAGGGTTATAGATGTTCACAGCGACACTGATTGAGTTTGCTGTCCAGTACTGTGATGAAGACTATGACCAAAGCAATTCAGGAAGGAAACAATGTTTTCATCTTAAAATTACCAGGTTACAATTCATCACTGAGAGGAATCAGAGCAGGAATGCAGGGCAGGAATTTGAGGCAGGAACTGAAGCAGAAGCTATGGAGGAATGATGCTTACTGGCTTGTTCTCCATGGCTTCCTCAGCCTGCCTTCTTATATACAACCTAGGACCATCTGTCCAGGGGTGGCACCTCCCACAATGGGCTGGACCCTCCCACATAAATCATTAATCAAGAAAATGCCCTGCAGACTTGCCTACAGGCAATCTGATGGAGACATTTTCTCAATGAGGTTCCTCTTCCCTGATAATCCTTGCCTGTGTCAAGTTGACAAAAAACTAACCAGAACACACACCTTTTACNTGGGTGCTACAGATCCAAACTCTGGCCCTCAAGTCCTCATGTTTGCACAACAAACACTTTACTCCCTTAGCCACTTCATTTCACCTTAGCAAGACCAGCTTCTCTCATGTTTGTTAAAAGATAAGTGGAGGTCAGAACAAGGACAGGTATCTCAGCCTGAAGTATCCGAAATCCAAGGAAGCCAGAAGCAAAAAGCCACAAAAACTAGGGAGCTTTGGAAGTCAAAACTACATGAAAAGTCAGACCCTAGAACGAAGCAAAACATGGAAGGCCGGGTCAAAAAGTAAGTTAATAATTTTTAGCCTGTGCTAAATTCTTTTTTAAAAGACAAGTGGCTCAAATATCCATAGAGCCTAGATGCTCCAACCTGCTGTGTGAACCACGGGGACAGAGATGCAGCACTATTACATGGTGCAAGTCAGTAGTAACTCAAGGGACTACCTTTCAAGAATTTCGTTTTGACTTAGCTAAGCAGTGACAGCAGCCTCAAGTTCCAGGATGATGTACNCCAGACAGCATCTTCCACACAAGCTTCCTTCCAGTAGACCCGATTCCTCACAATGAGTCATTGCTACCTCCATGGCCCCATCGTGAGCCCTGAATCTCTTCCCATGGCTTCAAGCCAGAGTCCACATCACCTTCTCCAAGCAGCTCACACTGACCTCTTCTTCCTGGAAGTTTGCTGAATCAATTCCACAGGTTTCTCAAAGTGAGAAGTGACTTAGGCATCAGCTATGGCCTTCATTATTTTTTTATAATTTTTTTATTAAAAAGATCTTCCATTCCTTTTACATACCAACTATGGCCTTCATTCTTACCAGAGTAAAGAAAAANGATGCTAAGTTTATATATGAAACCATATGTTGAGTATGTGCATGAATGNGTGTACACACATAACATTCTCACACTTCTCACACATGCCATCAGCAGCTTATCTGAAGTTGATTTCCCAAAGGGATAAATCAAATTGGAAGATTCATCATGTGAGGATGACATGAGTAGTGAGTATTGCCAAAAGCATTAAAATGAATGAGNTGGCTCTGCCCCTGGCACAAGGCCACCCTGCTTAGGCTGCAGCGCTATCGCAGGCCTGCTGGTTCATCAGCAGCCCTCCAGGACAGCTGCTATTTGGTGGGTGAATGCATTCCTATTTGGCATGTGTCCTCACGTTGTTGAATATTTGAAGTCTGTCATTTACCAAAGCAGACACAGAAGGATTCTATTCCCATTCCCGGGGCTTGACTGGAGACATGGCTGACTAGACGGAATTCTCCTCTAGCAACTTTATCTCCCACTATTCACAGGATTTAATCGGGCATATTTTTCCATTCATGTAATTTACCTTCCCCAAGTGGGTGTTTACAATATCTGAAATGTTTAGAGTAGTACACCACTTTGGAAAACAATTTGTCAGTTCTTAAAAAGTTCAACATAAACCTGCCANCCTCGNTCTGCCATCCCTCTCCTATGTGTTTATGCAAGAGAAAATGAAAGCATATGTCTACACAAAGACTTAGACAAGAGTGTTCTCNGCAGCTTTGTTTATGATAGCAGGCATCTAAAAAGAAACCAAAATGTCCATCAACACAGGAATGAATAAGCAAATTGTGGTACATGCACATGATGGAATATTATTTGGCAATAAAAAGGGATGGATTGTTGATCCAAAGAAACAATATCCAAGAATCACAGANTAATTATGTTGAAGGAAGCCAGGCTCCTCCANAATCCCCCAGCAAAAAGGAATTCATGTTGCCTGGTTTAATGTATATAAATGTATATAAAATATTAGAAATGTTGAGCTAATCTATAATGATGGAATGGAAGCATGACTATAGAAACAGTTACCCTGTTCATTAACTCAACTATAATGATAGTTTCACAGGTGTGTGCATTGTCTATAGTTGGTTTTTTTGTTTGTTTTTGTTTTTAACTCTTTGGGGGCCTGCCATCCAGCTCCCAAATAAATACAAGGAGACTTATTCTTACTTATGAATGGCCTTAGCTTGGCTAGCTTGGCTTGTTTCTAACCAGCTTTTCTGACTTAAATTATCCCATTTCTCTTTAACTACATTTTGCCTCTGGACTTTTTACTTTTCTTTATTCTACATATCTTTCTTCCCTTCTTACTCTATGGCCAGCTGTGTGGCTGCGTGGCTGGCTTCTGGTGTCCTCCTCTCCTTTTCCTTTTCTCATTCCTTGCTCCCCTCTTGAGCCTAGATTTCTCCCCCTATTTATTCTCTCTGCCTGCCAGCCCCACCTATTTCCCTCTTTGCTTAGCTATTGGCCGTTCAGCTCTTTATTAGACTAATCAGGTTTTGTAGGCAGGCAAAGTAACACAACTTTACAGAGTTAAACAAATGTAACATAAAAGAATGCAACACATCTTTGCATCATTAAACAAACATTCCACAGCACAAAAAAAAATGCAACACATCTTCAACTAATATTCTACAACAATTGTCAAAGCTTAACAATTCCACAATGTTAAATATGTACTGCTCCTTACATTTCACTCATGGAAAATGTAAATAAAATAGGTGAGAATTACCTANGCTTCATAGGAATTGTTTGATTAAAACATTACAGAGATGTTTTAATGGGGAGATAATGGGGTAATGTTCAATCAGTAAAGTGTTTGCTACACAAGCATGAAGACCTGAATTTGGATCTCCAGCATCCATGTGTTGGTGGCACACACCTATAATCCCAGCCTTGGAGAGATGNAGAAAGTAGGATCCCTAGGACTTGCTAGCCAGGCAGTCTAGACCAGACAGTGAGGTCTGAGTTCAATGAGAGATCTTATCTCAAAAAAAAATAAGATAAAGAAAGATTGAAGACATCTAATGGTCTCAATTTGTGTGTGCACGTGTGTGCGCACAAAATGTATAATAATTAATTTAATAGAGTGTCAGGAAATCACAATGGATTCATATTTTGCCTAATCTACTCATTTCTTCCTCAGCCCTCACATGGATTAGAAAGTGCTATTACCCTTGTTGAGCTCATGTTGAGGAAGTCATGCGGTGAGACTTTATGGATGTAGCTTCTGACATCACTAGGAGACACAGTCTCACAACGAACTCCCTGATCTGATCCTCTGGCTCTTAAAATCCTTCTGNCTCCTCTTCCAGAATGATCTCGGAGCCTTCTGTGCAGGCGTTGTTTTGTAGATGCANCAGCTGGGTCTGGACACCACAACTCTGCTTTTTGATTGGTTGTGTTTCTGTAATGGTCTCCATCTATTACAAAGAGATGTTTCCTTGATCCAGAATGAGAACTACACTTATATGTGAGAACAAGGACAAATATTTAGAATGTTGTTAGGAATGTGTGTGTGTGTGTGTGTGTATAAACAATAAAAAAGACCATGAATTTGAAAAAGAGGAAAGAAGAGAGTAAAGGAAAAGGGGAATTGATGTCACTATATTATAAAATCAAAGCTTTTTTAAAAAGTGCTATTATGAAATNGGAAAATTTGGGGGGTTTGTGGGGATTTCAGCTTCCACCAATATTTTTCTTCCTCTGCTGGGCACCTAAACACTAATACAGCCCANACATTAAACAAAGAGCAAATTGAAGATGACACTGAAAGAGGCTAATTTGTGGATAATTCAAGGATAATTTNGGGCAGCTCCACTTGGAAGGAAGGGAGGGGCTTACGCATGTAAGGAAATTGGAAGAAAGTACCACAGGAGAACATGGGATGGTGAAGGATTTGAAGAACCATGTAACACATGATCCTTTTTCTAGTATGTGACTGGAATAGTCTTGATGTGTGAANAGGGGACATGGAAGAGGAGGAAGAATCTGCAGAGGATTTCAAAATAATCTCACAGGAAACTGAGAAGAGGGTGACCTGCCTTGCTGCGACAGAAAGATGCTCTTGAGCTCACCTGGCATGTGTTTTATGATGTGGTTTGTGATGTCCCCACACACTGTGATTAGTGACGTTTCAGAAGCACTGAGAATGTTATAGTGGTGGCACAACCAGCATCCTCTTCAGAGGGAAACTTANGTGTGCATCCATTAATTCAAAGTTCTTTCAATCATTACATTAATAACTGAGACACAATTTAAAAACTATGTTCACAAGTTTTTCAGCCACTTTCAGTGACATGCACTGATGTGTCTATCATTTACATTATTATACAAAGTAACTTCGTATCTTTACACTAGCCACAAATTTGTAATCATTCCAGATAATGTTGCTTACAGTGTCCCAGGCACTGTTCTAGGCATTTCCAATATATTAACTAAGTTATATGTTATAAGTACAAGTTAGATGTTTCACAAAGGAAAATGCTGAAGCAAGAGCTGTTNGGCACCTACTAAATGATGAAGGTAGATTTCTAATTCCTCACTCCAGACCTGAGCCCCAGCCTCTGTAGCCTAAAGCTGTTCATAAGGCATCACATTATACATGTGGCATATTTTCTTNNAATTACACCAACAGGGCTTGTGAGATGTGATCTTGTCATTCCCCTTGTCATTTGATGCGTATACTGTAGGCCTCTAAGTGAAATTAGCATACTTCCACAAGTATACCAGTCATACTTAATCCTGTGGAATCCTACCGCCAGTCATGTCCACATCTGTTGGAGCCCACTAGGTTTCCTAGTGGTGGTACCCAGCAGGACTGCGTAAGAGTTTGACTGGATCATGGGCCTGAGTACCAGGTGTTTGTAAGGGTCTACACTTGACTGTAATTAGCAAGGGNGAGGTCTTTTGCTCCACCCCTTGGCATTGTTATAAATAGCCCTTTTGAATAAAGTTCTGGGCCCCCATTGGATAAGGATCCAGGCCCACTTGAGTCTATCCTGTGTTTTTTTCTGTGTCTCTCCCCTCTACGTCTAACTAAGTCTCTAATCCNTCATTCCTCAAGAGTCCCTGGGGTAAATAATAATGGGAGCTGGTCCCCCCCACACATCGAATCCTGTGCAGTAACTAAAACTTGCGGTTCCTGAGGACTATTTTTTCCCATTACAAGCTGAATGTAGTTACAGGCAATGGTGATGCAGAGTTTCTTTTCTTTCTTCTTCCCAACTTTGCAATTTTATCCTGCATGCCCCACTTCNCTAACAGGAGCCCAGCAAAAGTGACAGGATCTTTAGTGGCAGGGAAGGTCCCATCTCACTAGCAACACTGTGGTCTCAGTTTATTATGGCTGCAAGATGAAGCTGACTGTCTCAAAGAGGCACTTCTGTGAGTTTTTTCCAATCTTTCTCCTACCAGGGATTTCTCACAGTTCCTGTGAATAAGGCAATCCCAGCTGGTCCCTAGCTCCTTCCTCAATTGCCTTGATGTCCATTGGGATTGTCACTCATTTATAACATTCTCTTGAAAACACTTTCGACAATCCTGGACCAGGGCCAATCTAACTGACCCATATCTGATCTGGGGGAAACATTACCATGTAGCCTACCCTGACCAACTTCAGTGCAGCAGGCCCCCAACTCAACCTCCGCTCTGTATCAGTCACCTCCCAAGTACTTGTCACAAGAGATTTGGGAGCACAAATCTCTCATTAGTCAGGTTTCTCTAAAGGAACAGAATTGATACATATATGTGTATATATATGATTTATTGGAGTGACTTTCAGGCTGCGGTTCAGCTAGTCCAACAATGGCTGTCTACCAACAGAAAGTCCATGAGGCTGGATGTCTCAGCTGGTCTTCATATACGTTGGAATACTGAAGAAGTAGGCTCCAATGCCGGTGAAGGAATGGACTTGCCAGCAAGAGCAAAGGCAAGCAGATAAAGAGCGAGCTTCCTCCTTCCATGTCCTTATATATGAATGGGCTGATAACTAATGAGCAGAATGGAGAATCAAAATTAGATCAAAGAAACAAAGGGAATTTATTTGAATGTTTGGCATTAAAAATAAGTTGGAGAACGATAAGCTATTCAATAAACAAGAGGGAACAAGAGGCAAAGTAAAAATAAATTTGTCTCAAAACAGTTGCATAACAAACAGTACAAAGATTAAAAGTGCAGGAAAAACTTTCAAAGGAAATATTGGAAACTACAATATTGGGGGATATGGAGGGTTCCTTAATAAAGATACAAAAAAAGCACAAAATATGGAAAACTACAACTGTTAAATGCACGTCTGGAGTCTTTTTAATAGGCCTGCTGGAGGGGTATCCCAACTGCCGCACCCAACACTCCCATTGGGCGCTATAAAGCCAGATGCATCATTGCCTCAATTCCCTAATGTCAGAATTACCTCTTCAGAGGAGGAGCAATGCGAACCGGAGAGAGAAATTGGATAAAAGGCACAGGGTAGGAACCCCAAAGGCAGCATTTAGAATGACCTTGTTTCTCTGGTTGGGAAGGCTAGAGGGGAGCTAAAGCAGTACGCAGAACAATTACTGCTTTAATGAGATAATGTACGTTCCCATCCCAGAATTCCTGCTCCCAGCACAGTAGCTTGAAGCGTGGCTGTTGTTGGTTGTTGTTTTTTTTACTCTTTTGGGGGTCTGCCTCCCAGCTCCCAAGTAAACCACACACNGAGGCTTAGTCCTAATTATGAATGCCTGGCTTTAGCTTGGCTTCTTTCTAGCCAGCTTTACTTAACTTTAGATTAGCCCACCTACCTTTTGCTTCCAGGCTTTTCCCATTCTCTTACTTCTGTAAATCTTACTGTTACTCTGTGGCTTGCTGTGTAGCTGGGTGGCTGGCCCCTGGAGTCCTCCTCCTTCTCTGGCTCCTAGCTCTTCTTTCATTCCTCCATCTCTCCTCATCTTTCAGATATAGTCTATATATTCTCTCTGCCCGCCANTCCCACCTATCCTTCCTCCTCTCCTTCCTCCTCCAATTGCTATTGGCCATTCAGCGCTTTATAATACCATCAGGTGTTTTAGACAGCACAGTAACACAGCTTCACAGAGTTAAACAAATGCAACATAAACAAAAGTAACACACCTTAAAATAATATTCTGTAACAGGTGGCAACCATGCAGCTTTGTAAAAAGCTCTGCTTTTCCATTTCTTCTTCCTACCTCTGTTCTACCTAACACTGCTGGCTTCCTTTCTCCTACTCCCTCTNTGCTGGCCTAACTCAAATACCATGGCTTTTCTTTTTCTTNATCTCCTCCCCCCACCCNATCTTTCTCAATTCTCCATCTTCTGATACTACTGTTACAATTTACAACTTGCTTGCCCTAGAGTTTTTTTGTTTGTTTGTTTGTTTGTTTGTTTGTTTTAACTACAAGAAAATTGTCTTCAAGTAGAGGCAGAGGAAGAAGAGGAGGAGGAGGGATAGGCATAGATCTGTCAATCAAGAGACATTATAAGGAAATCAAAGCAAGCTACAGAGTGAATTAAGAATATTAATAGCTGCATGCATGTGACAAACCAGTTCTAGATAGATTAGACACAGATCTTCTACTACATCATTAAGAAAAAAGTAGAAAAATAGTAGCAACTGATATGAATGATACAAAGAAGAGAAAACCTGGGTGGTCAACAAACCCATAAAAAGATGTTCAGCCTCCATAGACTTTAGAACAATGAACAATGAAACAAACTCTGTAACTAAAAAGCTCTCTCAGACTAAGCATTGGAGAGGAAAAGGCCACTGCAAGATTCCACTCCTGCTTATGAGAGTCTACACAACAGTAGACTCAATGGTACCTTCAGAGGAGCTTTTAAAGTATTTTTAGTTTTTTTGTTTTGTTTTGTTTTGGTGGTGGTGATTTTTTTTTGNTTTGCTTTGCTTTGTTTTTTTCCTTTGTTTTTTGTTTTTTGTTTGTTTGTTTGTTTGTTTTAGTTTATTTGAGCTTCACTACGTAGCTATGACTGTCCTGCAACTCACTATATAGACCAGGCTGGCCTTGAACNCACAGAGATCTGCCTGCCTCTGCCTCCAGAGTGCTGTATTACAGGCATGCACCGCCATGCTTTGGTATTTTTTAAAAATGTAAGGCAGATGGATTAGAATATTGATAATTCTGGAAATCTAGGTGGTAATCACAAATTTTTCCTATATCACATCAATTTTTAAAGTGTTCATTCTCTAAGCTTTTATATGAAATAGTTCAGTCATACAGAAATTTCAAAGCCAACAAAGAATTTCTGTGTACACTTCATCCAATTCCATAAAATCATTATGTAAGCACAATTCATTGCCCAAATCGGGGAATTAATAATATTCNGCTTATTATCTANCCTGCAGATCTTGTTCAAATATTTGAATATTTGAATATCTGACCTTGCTAATTAAAACAATCTTAGGGCTCTGCAGTTCTTGTCATTTTTAGAGCAGACTGCTAGAGAAGTTGCTGTCAGCAGAACGAACTTCTTCCTATGCACTGAGATAGCTCCATACAGAAGTTGTGCAAGGGATACAAGTAGTAGTCCTTTTCCTAAAGATATCCAGGGTGGATGAAGGACAGATAATTGAACTTTTCTTTAAGTTCAAGAGAAAATGATGCTCCTCCATATCTTCATATTTACACATATATACCAAACAGGAGAAATTTATCAAAGTCACTTTTAGCAGATGCTTTATATTTCTATTAGGAAAATTTTAGGATATAAAAAAGCAGTTCATTTGTTCTCAGGATAACAAGAAGCTTTATGTCTTAANGCAAAAGATGTGGGCTTCGTGGCCCCAGACAAAGCCTTAGCATGTAAGTTTCCAAAACCCCGAAAGACTGCAGCATTCCTTCATTCTCCTGTCTGTCAACAAACATTTGATGCTCTCCCCCTCTCTCTCAGTTTCTAAAAAGTTCTCTCTGTTGATACAACTATTGTCCAGGCACTTAATGAGGAGAGCAAATGGAATTTGGAGTGTTCTCCTTTCTAGCTTGGCTAAGGGGTAAATACTTTCTTTCTCCAGTGATTCAAGTGCCTGAAGACTAGATTGGGGATAGGTGGCTTGTTGACAAGGCCTTCACTAGATTGATTTTGTTGAGTGTTGTGGTCATACCTCAGGGAAGACACAGCACAGGGCAGCTAGACTGGTACATGACAGACAACAGAGAGTGGAGGGCTCAGCTGGGGTCACTGCTCATTTGTTGCCCTGTGAGTCCAAGAGCCAAACTCAACGCTCACCTGTAAAGACAGCAGTTGCCTTCTAGGTTGTTCTCAAGATTTGTAGATAACCCTTTCACCTCTCTCTCTCTCTCTCTCTCTCTCTCTCTCTCTCTCTC